>JAMKCH010048356.1:0-11241 GCA_023653785.1 Ophioderma brevispina
GAAGTACAACGCATCGATAAAACGGTGATCCAGCAAGGGGAAAGAAATAACCACGGTTTAGCATTAAACGGCTCAGAATGACGCCACCAATTATATCTGCTTAAAGTCCATCATTTAGTCTTGTCTTGTGGTGAGGTCGTTGGAAGGCGTAATGAGATCCATTATCCTTCGGAGGTAACACCTACCACCGCGAATCACCTGGCACGCCCAGTTGAGTTTTCCCGCTAGTTTTTGCAATTTGCGGCGAGTTTGCCCCGTGTTCGCTCGCTGCAAGTCGAGAAGAGTGGACTTGAAGTCGTTTAGCTTGTCCGCGGGAAGATGGCAAAAGTCTGCGTTTGGGTATCAACCCGATACCAAGAAAACCAATATTCTGCTTCGGTCCTTCCACTTTGTTCCAATTGATAGAAGCAGAGACGCACAGGAAATTTAATGTAAACAATGCCAGAACGGCACCTGTCCAGTGTTTGGTTTCATATAGGAAGTCGTCTGATAACCACGTCGTGAATCCACCACGATTACCCTCATCAAATCGTTTGATGTATTGGCTAATGCGATGAATACATGAGGGCAAAACGCACGCCCCCAATGGTAAACCTTGTGCCATACATACCGTTGGGTGAGCATCACCTCGAGAACGCCATTGAAGATCCCGCGCGAAATCATCTGGATGTATGGGTATCGAGCGGTAAGCGCCCTTGCAATCACTTTAGCCAAATACAACTGGCGTAATTAAAATGGGACGGCATCATCAATCGTTTGAAAAGATTGTTTTACCATGTGTTACAAAGTCATTAAGTGCGTGCCCCCGCGTGGCGACTGCAACTCATTAAAGGCGAAACTTTGTAGATTTTGCCTGGTTTGGGGGGGATTGCCCCCCCGAGCGCACTTGTAATTGGCATAGGCTGGTTACAGACTTCATAATTACCGTTTGCATTCCTCCTTTATTTGTAATTCCACGAGATGGCCGTGTTGTGTTCATTTGTCGCCGACTCATAATTTCCGTAAACTTGTGGAATCAATGAGCCCTTGTCCCGTAATACGAATCCCGGGCTGACACCGTCCAAGAGAAAAACTCCGTCCGGGCAGATTACAGTTCAGTGTCCCAGCATGGGACAGACAGATGTGATTTCACAGTTCGGGGAACATGAGGACTGGGTTAATTAGGTGTTACCGATATTGTTGGCGGATGGTCCGTTTTGGATGTTTCAAAGCTGGGGCTTTGGTTCACAGGATGTATCGACATACGTTTGCTTGGCGGCCTCGATTGCCATGCTGACATTGGCCCAGGTTGTAAAGACGGCTATTTCAATCCGCTGGCGTTGAAGGGGCCTTGTTTACGTGCTGTTTGGTCAGGACGTTGTGTATGATTGCCAGCATTTCCCCGCTTGTGCCGCGGTCTTAACAGGGTAAAACCAAACTTTCACCTCGCACAGTGTTTGTTTAAGCAAAGTCCGTGAATATAGGGAGAATTAGCTCCCCCCGTGTTAATCCCAGGGTACCGCCTGCGCCCTCACGATACTCCTTATCATAAGAAACAGATTGCCATGTGTATTTGTTAGCAAGCTCACCTATCTTAGCCTTAGAGTCCAGGGTATGTTAGCACCGTGTCTCGCCCTGTAACCTTCCGGTCATAATCAATTCAGCCAAAATGTGTGCATTTGCCGAAATCCCCATGTGCTGGCGAGACGTCTTGTAATGATAAGCGGTCTTTTGTCTACTCCACATATTATGTGTCCACTTGTCCGTGTAGTAGTTTTCTTCTTCTTCGGACTTCACTTTTGTATGTGTGGAATAAGTCAATATCTGGAGACATTTCTCACCTTTCTGTGGCTTTCGGAGATACCACATAGGGTCGTTGTCCACAGGTGAGTAGATTGCTGCATCGTCGGTGCCGGTTTTGTCAGAACATTTCCCAGAGATGCTAAAAGGTCAGATACATTAGCACCGTCTTTGTCCCAGCGCTGAAACAGGTTCTGGTGTACTTGCAGCCGCTTCTGGTCCAACTCCGCAGGCGACAGTTCCCTAAGTTTTCGTTGTAAAGCTTCCACTTCTTTTTGGGCAATTTTACTCAGACTACTACCGCTATTTCTCACTCACGTTCCAAGCGTTTTCTCTCTCCATCATCAGCTAAAATGTCCTACTGAATCCAGTTTGAACGGCTTCCTCTGCCATTGTTGGACTGTGCAATTCTACGAGGGTCTGGTGTAATACTAACACGTCTAGATTTCTTCTTGGGGGTCGGACCACGAGGAGCCATGATGAAGATAAAATCCCGACAACGAGATAGAAACCTGTTGAATTTGGCCAGAGTGGCGAACGATAATTATACCAAGGCCTCTGCGCTAGCACATGATTCCATACAACCCTAGAATACCTATGATCCCATCGCATGCCTATACAGGCCGAGCAAGTCACGCCTCCATTAAAAACCTCCTTCAGGACTACTACATTGAAGGCTGCCAATCTAGGCTTTATCATTGAAGAGTTGATTTTTTTTTTTTTTTTTTCCAAAAAAAAAAGTGCCTAAAGCCACTTTTCATAGTTCTGAGAAAATCACATTTTTTTTTAAAAATAAGGCTTTCAAAATTAAAAAAAAAACTGTTTTAACGTGCGCGCGGACCTTTCGAGTATGGTCGGTGCGGGCGATTTTTTTTTTTCTTTTCTGGAGGGCAAAGTTGGCCAAAATAGCCCAAAATCTGAAATCAGATAAAAAATGAGGCAAATTTTTCCAAACAAATTTTTCTACAAAAAATTAGCCAAAATTGATAAATTTGGGCTAAAAAATTAGGCTGATTTTACATGATTTTTAAGGAAAAACTAAACAAAAAAATTCTTCTGCAAAAACTTAAACTCAGAGGTCGGTCGGGCCCGTAAAACAAGGGTTTTTATTTTCGTCGCCTAACACCATTGCACTTTATATCAATTCATATAATTTTGTTGTCAAAGAAAGATCTACATGTTGAAGCCAAAAAAACTACATTAGTTCCTCTCTGATTTTTACAGGGTTTTTTGCTCATTTTTTATTTTCTTTCTTTCCATTGTGCAAGTGGATTTAGGTAGGCTGAAGGCCTTTTTGGGAAACATTTTGCAGGCCAAATTTGTGGCAAACTATTTTGAACAACTTCGCTGTAAAGGGTATCTCAGGTAACGATGAAAATTGAAAACTGCGCATCAAAGTATGGTTGGGCAATCCTTGACTTTTATTCTGAAACCATATTTAACAAACAAAACCTAGTGTATCTAGAAGCCAAAGTTGCCGTAGAATCCAAAAATGACCTTTATTTTTACATATACATGAAAAATGTCTGCAGTCGCTAAAATTTAACGCAAATTTCAAAATGGCCGCTAAAATGACGTATTTTTCGACTCCTCACCTACTTGGAGAGAACACTTTTTAATATGTCTATATATAGTTGTTTTGGGTCAAGAAACTCAAATCTGACCTTTTGAAATCTTATCCATCCCTACCTAAAATTAAGTTATGTGTGAATTTTGATCATTTTCATATTTTTTTAAAAGTACTTATCACATCTTTGCTTCAGATAGTATTTTGTTTCCTTTCAAAACCATTTCGTTTTTAAACTATAAATCAGACAAAATAGAATAATCATACAATTTGAGCATACTTTAGCCTGGAATGCTAAAGACCTCAATCCTTGTAGTCCTGATTGCTTTCAACAATGCGTCCTATGTCTTGTCAAATTTGAACTCCTCAGAGGTGAAGGCTGAGATGATTAGTGCGAGTGAAAAGATAGGATTGTGTGATGATGGAGTTGTGTAGAGTTTAGATGGAGGAGGGATGCCGAGGAGTGGGCAGTGAGTAGTTCCAATTTTTACAGGGAAGGGTGCATTGAGTTGTTTGGCGCATATAGGGGTTGAGCTTGCAGAGAGGGTTTAGAGAATATAGTACAGAGCCCTATGGTCGACAAAATGGCGTTCATTCTATTTTTGTGTTAAAAGCGATATTTCTCAATTGATTTTATTACTTTTTTTTTTTTTTTTTTTTTTTTTAATTTGCCATTTTTTTCTAGACAGTTTAGACCCTTCAAATCCAAGATGGGCTGCCGATGGACGAAATTCAGCATAAATTTATTCATATGATTGTTTCTTGGCATATTACTACTACAAAGAATAATCTAAATGATTTTTATTATGTGTATTCCATTCAAAAATTTTTCCTCTCCCCCCCCCCCCTTTTTTCTCTCTTTCATGTTTCTTTAATTCCCCCCCGGTCTTCTTTGCCCCATCCTTTGATCATCATGTCTTTCCTCCTCAGCTACTCTTTGTCCCATGTTCTCTTTCACTTTACACCCTGTCCATGCCCCTACTGATTTCCTGGTCATTATCTCCCATCCCCCTTGTTCATTACTCTTATTGTTCTTTTTTTCAGCAGGCTCTCCAGTCCCTTTGCCCATCCCTCATCCTCCCTTCTCCATGCACTGATTTCCCCTTGGTAATCGTCACTCCATCTTTGTTATTTATTTCCATTGTTCTCTTTTTTTCAGCTTTCTCTCCCCCTTTACCCTCCTGTGCATGTCCTGTCTTGTTCCTGTTTGTATATATGGATTTGTCTTCCTCTGTGTTTTGTCAGTTTGCCTTGATGAAAGATCCTGCTTAGGATCGGACAACGTCAGGCCACACTCTAGTCAGTATACAAGAAATAAATATGCCAGTTTTGAATAATGAAATGTATTATATGTGTTTTCCAGCTTACCTTTCAAAATGGCTGCCATTTAGCACAAAATGGACCCATACGTTACAATGGTTAATAATTGGTTAAAAACCATATTTCATAAAATAGCCGTTATAAACCACCAGAACGTAGCTAAAATATCATTAAAACAACTTACAATGATTATTCTATGTTTTTTCAGCTATTTCTGTTCAAATGGCTGCCATTTAGTTAAAAATGGCGGTATTACCTTAAAATTTTTTAAATAATTGGGTTGGTTAAAATTCCTTATTTCACAAATTGATATTAACCTACCAGATGGAGCTAGAATACTTCATAAAAAGCAACTGGAATAATCTATTTGCTTTTTCTTCAGCTATTTCTCGTTCAAAGTGGTGGCCATTTCAAATGGCCACCATCACTATTATATATTTAAATATTTGGTGAAATGTTAGGTCTCTGCCATTGGTAAACATGACAAATTAAGTTAGAATATACCATTAAAACAAAAAAGCTTTTCCTTTCATGTGTTTTAATGCTATAGAGGCCCAAGCAGGGGCTGTGATTCGTCAGGATTTTTTCCTGATGTTCAGGATTTTGTTAGTTTCAAAATTTCCGCAACTCTATTAATTTCAGCCCAATTTAAGCATTTTAGGTTGAATTATTTACGCTGTTTTTCAGGATTTTTTTTACCAATTCAGATTTTTTCCGCAAAACTCAACCACACCTTGGCCAAGAGTCAGACAAAGCAAAGCAACTGAATAGCAGATAAAGCAAATGTGAAAAAAGATATGAGAGAACCCCCAAGAAGAACCAAGCAAAATCCCCACACTAGAGAGAACTTAGCAATAAGACCAAATAAGAACAGAACTAGGGGCAAGCAAGCTATCAAGAACAATTATGCAGCAAGATAAACCAAATTATATGTGTAGCAAGATAAAGAGATAAGCCCAAATGCCAAAATAGCTGCAAAACAAAACAGACCTAGACATATGAGCAATGATGAATAAGATGAAATGAAGAACCCGATGAATTGAGAACCCGAACAAGAAGAGGCAGATGCAGAGACCTTGCTACTACTTAATGAGTGTTCCAATTCAAGGCGATGCAGAGATCGTTGTACAAAAAACTCACCAGATACTGACGTGTTCTTGATGATGATATCTTTGTATCCATGAGTACCTAAGAAAATTTCTTCCCTGGGGGGGTTGGGAACGGGAAAGAAGAAAGGAAGATACCAATAAGAAGCCATATATGAGAAGCTAGAGCCAAGCCCGCTTCAGCACTTCCTTGGTTGCCAGCCTTTAACGGCTTCAAGAGTGGCAAAAATTTGCTGGCATTGATCAAGGAAAGGTGTTTTAAGATATTCAAGCCCTGTAACGATGATGAAATCCTTAATGGATTGGCACAGCTTGGTCAGGGGAAAGAAACCTTCCTTCTCGGGAGATTGTTTCTCAGTTGCAGAGGTTCGTCTGCTTACTGTTGCAAGTCCAACGTGCACACTAATGTCAAGGAGCTACGATGTTTTTTGTACTCCAATCGTCAAACTGAAGGAGAAGAAGAAAGTCTTCCCCCAACTGAAGGATCACGAGTTCCTATATTTATCGTGCCTACTACATTGCACTAATATGGGTATCATCAACCAATTAGTCGACCGGGGCAGGGGGTCTGCACCAGATGAGTATGGAGTGACCACTCACCAAATGACCACTTTGTCTCGGAGGATAGGACTAGTTCCTTGTGAGAACACCAGTGCGTGTCGGGGCCTAGTTTTATCCGTTTAAGGATAACAACTCCGGATATATTTCCCTCTGGGAAGGTGACTTAATAGGGAAATTCAACTTATGCAGTATCTCTTTGTATCGATTAGTGTGTTCTGAGGTCTCGGATTTTGGGCCAGACTTTGGCAGGTTAAACCTGGTTTTGTGAGAAACAAACCATGCCACTTCACCAAAGCTATTGCTGGAGTGCTTAATAGCTCCATCTGTTGGAATGCCTTTGACTTTGATACCAGAGACATAGCTCGCTCTTGGAGGGTAATTGTGGCTCTGTATCGGTTATAGCCTTTTCTCTTTCCTTTAGGACTGCCCAAGGATGCCAGGCATTTGTTGACTGATGTATTGCAGAAAGAAAAACCTCTGCTGCTTCCTACTTCTATGGGAAAGTAGTATGTAGACCATTCCTTGCTTTCACAGTCAGCCACTAGAATCTTGGTATTGCACTTCTTTCTTGCATAGGATGGATAGGTTTCTCCTCCATAGGGAACCGTCAGCTCTATCCTGATCACTATCTTGTTTGATAGAAAGTGGTGACCATCTGGTATTTTAGCTGTCTCAGTGATTCTGGGAGGGAACACTATTTTGGTGTTCCTATCCATCAGGAAAATATCCAGTTCATTAGCCTTCTCAGAATGTTGGTGGTATGTCTAGGACATGGTAAGACTGGATTTCGATAGGATTGTACCATCAAGCTGTGCGAAGGTATTGTAGAGATGGGAGTTCAGATGCTCAGGTGTGATGTTTTTTTTTCGAATTTGCCTCTACGACGTACGGTGCCAGACCTGTAGAGATTGCTCAGGTTGGTCATGGCGTCAGTTGCAAAAGAGTAGCTACAAACCATTGAGGATGTGGAACAGGGTACAATGATATGAACGATGACATAAATTGGCAGAGTCCAAGATTGGTCAAGCCCCACAGCTTCAGATTGGCAGGGGATGGAAGTTGATCATGATTTGCGTTGATGTGGAAAGACGGCCAGCTCTGGCGTCCAGACATAAAAAAGATTCTTTCCAGGAGGTCCCCGTCAACCCTGCATGACAGACTCTCCAGTTCAACCACCCCCTGCCCTCTGTTTCGCGCATGCCACCACGCCCCAGCCACAAGGTAGACAACATGCTTCTCCATCTGCATCATTTTATTAGTCCGGTGTTTGGCATTCCGTGTTCTGGATGAGTTCATTTGTCTTTGATCAGCTTTTGGTTCTTTTTGTACCCAAGACCCTGGCTCTATCCAGTCTTGTTATTTTTTTAACTTTCCATGCATTTTTCTGTAGAGTGTCTGTGTACTTCCTCATCTTAGATGTTTGAATGCTCCAGCACCACAAGCAATAATCATTACAAACTAGTAAAACGTGGATGCAAGAAAGGAGGGGGCTCTGGAAATTGCACCTGTTGAGTCAACAAGTTACCCTGCACTGAAATCTGTGCTGCCTTCAATTGAAAGTCACAATTTAATGCAATATATTGAACCAAATAGTTGACAACTAATGAGGCTGTGGGTTTTGAGCATTTTAAATTTACCAATTGATTCAGTCACTCATGTTAAAGAGCATTATCACATAGGAGAAATATCGTACTATCAATTAATAACAAGAGGATAAGATTCGTGAGTCAAAAGAAGGGGTGATTTCAATTCCTGGCAGGGTTGATATATTTATCACGATTTGTTGATGACTTCACGCATCTTAAAACAAAGACTTTGTAATCACTAACAGGGGGTATCCATAAAGTAAAACACTTTTCATGCCTATCTATACTATAAAAGATCGACTTCGCCATTTTGTTTTTTCTGGAGGCTGACATGTTGACCCGGAGGTCGCCATGTTGAATTGTGTACCCTATTCAGGTAATACCTTCCCCATCGTGTCTCTCGATTGCGTCGGGGTTTATGTATTCAACCTGCTGATGATGATTTAGATTTCATTGAGATGGCAATAAACGTGTGTAAACATAGCTAAACATGTTGTAACAGTAGTAGATGCGATTGAATTCCGGTGGTTTGACAAGGAGTATACGTAAATTGAGGGTAGCGTTTTCTCTGTACGAGTTGTCCGTCATATTCGTGGCTTAATTACCCCTGGTCCTTCGAGTTTTGACTTTGGTGCTATTTCTAGTAAAAGTTACTTATTTCTTGTGTTATAAAGAGAACGATAAGAAGGCCTACTGCAAAACATTAGATTGATTTATACTACGTATGTATGGAATTCATTAAGACTTCCTAATGATCAAACGTGTTTATTTTGACGCAAAAAACGTGACCTTTTGTTCTCGCGTTAAATCGTGATCGTCGTGGGCGATTTGACATTTGATATTTCTAAATTAGTTAATTTTTTTGGAAACAAAAAAATAGAAGGATAAATGATACCTCATATTCAGTTGAACAATACATTTAAGCTATTTTTTTGTATTCATTATTACGCATCATGATCCATTAACGTATTTTTGGAAGAATATTGGCGACCTGTCCGCCTGAACTAAGACAAGAACTGACTGACACTCGCTTCCTTGGGTAATTGTGTTGGCACTGCATGCACCGTCCAGAAAGGCTGTGGAGGTCAAATGACAATGCACATTTAGGCCTAAGCAAATACTTTGCTATCTATTAGCTCGAAGGAAGCAGGTCTGGTTTACACCTGCGTGCAAAAAAATTGAGTATATAGCTATGGGTCCTACTTCCAGACTCTCGGGGAGGTCCTACCCCACTCCAACCCCCCTGGGGAATGCCTTTATTACCCCCCCACCCAAATCTCTAAAGTTTTGCGCCGATATTTCAATCCTTTTTGATGTGAGAGTATGTGAGAGCCTGAAACATTTCCGTAGGTTTAGGGCCCTTTTTTTCAAAAAACATAAAAAAAATAAATGTTATACTAAAAACTAGAATTTCGCGGTCATCTCTTTCCGCCTCACTATCTAAGCTGTGGGCCGCCCCATTACCACTTTGACCCTGGCACATGACCTTTGCCCTCATCACATATGAAGGCCTTCCGCATGGTTCACCTATGACACAATTTTGGTTCCAACTGAACTTCCAAGTTTTCACTTAGGTCAATTTTACATTTTTAGCCCATTTGCAACTGACCTCAATGACCTTGACCTCGGAAACATGACCTTTTACCTCATCAACTATGAGTGATCACTATGGTGCCGGCAAACTATGACAGAAAGTTTGGTTCCAAACAACTTTTCAATTGAGGTCGATTTAAAAAAAAAAAACTTAACAATTTAGTAAACACACATACATTCACACATAATCCACACATACATCCCACATACACACGCACAACAGATTGCTAAAGTGTCCTGCCAGCGATCAGCTGCGGCCCACAAAAGGGGGGGGGGGGCTCTGAACAAGAGCTAATAGTTGTGTTTTGGCCAAAAAAAAAACAATAGGCCTATGTGCCTGGAGATCCAATATGCAAAATCAATAACGGATAGAGATGGATGGGCATTGTAAGTAGTGTAATCATGGAAGTACCCGGCTCAGTACAAACCAGAGCTAAACGAGATCTTTTTTTCAAAGTAATTCTTTGCACTTCATCAAAACTTGACATCATTACATACAATATAGTCAATTGTAGGTCTAACGCCCCCAAAATCAAGGTTGTTAGTCTATTGTTAGGCGAAAGCATAGGATTGGGAAAGAGGGGAGGGGGGGGGGCGGCTTGGGCAACCCCCATAATTTTGGTGAGGGAAATAAATAACCCTTAAGCCCCCCCCCCAAAATCGTATCACTTCTTAACCAAAACATCGAATTCCAAGCTTCCCCCTCCCCCAACGGCAGCACCAGACTTCTCTCTTTGGGAGAAAAGTGAAATTCGGGGGGAGGGGAGGGGGAAGTGAGAGTGAAATTCTTGGGGAAAAAAATTCAAAGTTTGAGATTTTTAGAATTTTTGTTGGAAAATTAGTCAAATTTTCGCAATCGGGGAAGCCAAATTTTCTAAAAATTGTGGGGAAAATTAGTTCAAATTTCCTCATCGGAAGCCAAATGTCCAAATTTGCTTTAAATGCCAAATTTTTGGGAAATAAATGGCAACAATTTGGGGTTTTTAATTTGGCCCAAAATGTTGAATCGCTGGTATAGGTATGCGGTCCCTTTTTTGGCAAAAAAAATGGTATAGCCATGGGTACTCTGCAAAGTATCTTCCTACCCAAACCAAATCCCCGGGGAAGGGGATTGCCTTACCCCCCGACCCAACTTAAAGTTTCGCCCGATATTTCAATCGTTTTTGATGTGCGAGCCGAATACAGTTCCGTAGGTTTAGGGCCTAAATACCACAACTTCACCAAAAAAAAAATAATACAAAAACGGGACCGGGGGGCTCTGAATCAGCGCTAATATTTGTGCAATATGTAGCCTGGAGAATCCAATATGACAAAATAAAAAAAACACAATCGTGTAGATGGATAGGCATCATGTCAGTAGTGTAGTCATGAATGTAATACCCGGATTCATTACAACCCAGGCTACGAGAATTTTTTTTTCAAATTCTTTGCCATTCATAAATTTGACATCATTACAATATCTTCAATTTTGTAGGTTCTAATGCCAAAAATCAGGTTGTTAGTCTATTGTTAGGCGTAGGCATAGGTTCGGAAAGCGCGGGTGTGGGGGCTTGGGGCTGGGCGGCTTGGGGGATGGGCCACCCCCAATTTTGGTGGGGGGCTCAAATACCCTTGAGCCCCACCAATCACTTTTTAACCAAACATTTCAATTCCCAAAAGCTTCCCCCTCCCCCAATGGCAGCACCGGACTTCTCTCTTGGGAGAAAAGTGAAATTCGGGGGGAGGGGAG
>JAMKCH010048357.1:0-11440 GCA_023653785.1 Ophioderma brevispina
AATGGAGGAACACTTGCCTTCCTCGCAGAAAAAGAGGGAGGGAAGAAAAGCTCCTCCCAAAAGATCCGGACAGGTAACTCAATTGTCCCGCCGCTCTACTATCATGTAATAAACCTCGCTTTACATTGCCCTTTTTCTTGAGCTGAAAGAATCAAGCATCTAGTAACCATGTTTGTTACAATATGTCATTATTCTGAATATTTGAAAATTTGGTATGGATGGAAGCTTAAGTAACGTAGATTACTATAATCACAATAAGTTTGAAAATTGTCCACATTTGTTGATTTTTTGCCCAATTTAATTTTTCCGCCCCAATAGCTACCGAAAACGATTCCGACAAATCCACACCGCAGGCAAATGGTGACGTCAAAGATGATGACCATCCTAATTTACGTCGTTGTGACCATCATAATCAGCCTGGTTTCCACTTTTCCTACTCGAGTGAACTGCCAGGGGGGGTAGGACAATGCTCATCCTTACAACAGCATCAGCCTGAATTCAAATCGGCATCAACATCCGCCCGGCTTAACCTGAGTGCTAGTCCTTTTCAAAAGACTTAATGTACGGTAGGAGGGCGCTATTACGCGTATCGGACGGTTCCACTCAGACTTGACTAATGTCTAGGCCTGGTCACGAATTTAAATCTAAATGACGTTATTGGAAGTACACTTTTTGCAGCGGGGTTTTAATCCACTAACCCGACGGATTTTGAGTCAATAATTTATCCTTTTATTTACTGATATTACTAAGATGTAATTGAACTAGGGTTTAAAGAGAATTTTTGTAATGAAACTGAGACAAAAGCTACCATAGTAAATGCACGTAGCAGTTCCACCATCCACCACCAATTAAACCACCGTTGGAATCCCCAAGCCAAATCGGCAGTCGTGTCCTACCACCACCAGACGCCCCCACCGTGAACTGCGATCGATGTGTTTTTATAATAATATAATTAAAACACAACGAATGAAACATATGTCATGCTGTAACTATTAATTTTCCAAATTTTATTATTTACTTTCATTAATCCATCAATTACATTGTCAGCAATAACAATTCGAGTCCACACGATGTTTTGGTCATCACATCTTTGACGTCACGAGGAGAGCAAAATTGGGCGCTTTTTGATCAATGACCCAGGGGAAAAATCGCCCGTTTTTTCCCTCTTCTCGGTATTAAAAAAGCCAAAATTAAAATGCCTCTATTTTGTTAATTTAACATCAAATTGTATTATTTTTCGGGAATTCGTGATGTATGTACATATATTTTATGAATGTAAGTCAAACTGAGCTTGCCAAAAATCTTGACAATTCCTTAAAGAACTATCAGTGATTTGTAATCAGAAGAAAATCAAAAAAATTATCAAAAATCAGATCTTTGCAGTTGTAACAAGTGCAGGTATCCTAACATACCCTGCAAATGATAGGACCAGAAACAACCGAATAAGGACAAAATCGGAAGTTTTAGTCATTACTGTCCGTTCGGACACTTACTACAACAAATATTGAATGGGATTCATAGCTTTGAAAACTGCCGTTTTCTTCCTTTTCTGTAAATTCGTCAGTTGGAAAAAGTAACAATGAGAATTCTACAGACTTATGCTTCACTTTTAAGCTATTCCTGCAAAATCAATATATTTTGAATCTTTCGGATAAATCACTGATAGTGTCTTTAAACCTACTATCAGTGCATTTTGTTGTTATCAAATCAAATAAGACTATAGATTTTAATGTTGTATGGTGCACACAGCTGTTTGAACGTCTCCATTTTTATGACAACCAGAATTAAAACAAAAAACAGTAGTTATCAACGCGGGACAGAGTTTTGACAACTGCTGGTGATTAATAATTTTCAACAACGATTTCCTTGTACAGGAAGTGTGTTTTTTTTTTTTTTGTTACGTTGTTGCTTCGTTATTAACTCACAGTTGATATGCAAATTAGCACGTCACGCCTGGCACACTGTTCACGGAAGTGCGTTTACGCGGAACGCTTAAGTCAACGTGCTGTTCATCACGTTTAGAACTCGGAGTATGTGCAAGGACACCAGGTGCAAACTGCAAAGCAACAAACAAACAAAATTATAATTTGCTTTAGATTTTGCTAAAATATTACTAGGAAAGATTTTGTCGAACTGGGAACATTATAGGCATTATAAGTGAGAATAATTATGTTCCTTTGAGGGGTTTTCCGTAAATTAGGGGGGCCAACTTGTGACATTTTGAGAGAAAAAAACGGACAACAAAAATTTAAGGAGGATCTCAATAATTTCTTGAATAAAATTTTGATAATACCATTCCTCGTTAAATAACAATCAAATTAGTCAAAAGTACTTTAAAAACTCTAAAAAATGCAAAAATTTAAAAATTTGTCGTACATAACTGGGACACCAAACCAATTTTCTGATTTTTTTAAAGATAATTTCATTACTATGTGATATATGTAAGTTTACTTTTAGATGTACAAATTTTGTTATTTGAGGCGGGAACAATAAAAGATTAATAGTACAAATGGTCATGCCTGCATATAAAACAATGTTTTTTCAGGCACAAGTGGAGCAGGACACCATCTGGTGTCCCTTTACATGGGGAACCACAGACACCACAGGATATTCAAATTTAAACGGTTAGATTACACTGTCTTTAAAAACTTTGCATGATATAGCATGAATTAAGGTATGCAAGCAATTGCAATGAACTTTAGCATGTCAACTTACGTTCAGTTTCTCAGAACAAACCATTGGTTCCCATAGTAACGTGAAAAGCGGGACACCAAAATTTTGGGTTTTGTTTACACGGGAAATCATTGAGTGGCATTGATTATAACATGATCGGCTAATTACCAAAACAGTCAGATTATTATGTTATGAAAGCTTTATGTTTTTGCTTTATAATAAATCAGAACATATACCATATATTTTCAAGGTTTTGATGCACATTAAAACCAAGAACACAATGTTTAGGCTTTTTTATTTCATTTCCGGCTTTGGTGTCCCATTTACACGGGAAATGACACCTTTATTTATACATACATTTTTTTTTTTTTTTTTTTTTTTTTTTTTTTTTAAATTTGAAAATTAGATGCAAATGCTGTAATTTAAAATGGAATTTATAAGTTTAAATACATATCTTCATTGTTAAATTTAAATAAACAAATGTCACATAGTAAAGGGGACACCAAAGTCTACTGGCACCCTAATTTACGGAAACATCCTTATACACGGTATTAATAATTTTTTTGGAGGATTTTCATTGTTGAAAGGATTCAAACAAGTTACAGAGTGATTCATCACAAATCAACACTCGGCATCTGATGCGGGGGGGGGGGGGTCCCCCCCGAATATTTATCCCGCAAGGGTGGCTTAAAAATACGCGGACGCATTGATGCATCATTGTTGATTTGTGATGAACCACTCTGTAACATGTTTGAATCCCTAAATTAATCTAAGTAGTTAAAATTTCACTGATTGTGATTGTTATAGGTTTGGGTACCTCATTTAACCTTATGTGTTGATTTTGATATTAAATAAATGGTCCTAATTTTTGTGTCGCCTGCCTTGAGGCAGGAAGCACAAAGGGATCACTTTGTCCACTGTAGTTGTTGTTGTGTCATCTGCCTTAAGGCAGGAGACACATAGGGATCACTTTGTCCACTGTAGTATATATGTTGTTGATGTCTGTTTATGTTGTTGTTGATGTCTGTTGTTGTGAAAAGGGTTAACATTTGCCTGGAATATCCACATACTTTGATTGATTTAAACCAAACTTGGGTCACAGGTGCAACATGGCATCCCCCATTTGTTGATGAGGTCAAAGGTCACATACCAAGGTCAAAGGTCATGTGAGGTCAAGTTGTAAAATAGGCTGAAAGTGTAAAATTGACCTCATTTGAAAAGTTGAAGTTCAATTGGAACCAACTTGGTTTATGGAGTTTATATGCAAACCCTCATTTGTTTATGAGTTCAAAGGTCACATCAAGGTCAAATGTCATGTGTGGCCTATCATTCACAAAGCGGTCTGAGGACTGATCTATTTTTTTCTTTATCATGAAAAATGAGTCTCCAAAACAAGACAGAAAGGGGGAAAATGGGTAATTGTATTATTATCATGGAAGTGTATGGATCTCTACCTGATTACAGTGTACTTGATGGAACCTTCATCAGTAAAGGAGCGCATACCCAAAATAGTTAAAACATGAGGTAATACCATCCGGCCACATACATAAGCGATACACTGGACAATTCATGACCTTTGTAGGCCTATATGGCAAGATTCCCACATGGAATTTTTCTGATTTTTATAGGGATAATAGCTGTTGCATGTCCCTACTTTTTATTAATATCAGTTGTTATTAAAATTTTATTTGTCTCACTCACTACTTAGAATTCTACTAAGATAATTTGCATAGGTTCAAACAGCTGTGTGCAGGGCTTATCCATGTCTGATTGGCTTTTAACTGAATTGGTTTACCCTGGTACAAATAAGACTCCCTCACAGTCACAATACAAGAAAAAAATATTGTGAAACATAGACTTGTGAAATAATCTTAAAGGTGCATTTGCGATCCGAACACCTATTTTTTTTATGATTCACTAGATATGCATGAGAAAAGGTTATTTTCAAAATTTCAGTTGACTCTGACTTTTGCATTTTCGGTGCTCGATTTACTTGGGTGCACACATGCACAGATGCATGTGGATTTTCTGTGCATGTAGCTCTGAAAACCTACATGCACACTGTACTTGCATGTAGGGCAGAACCAAAGTTAGTCAACTTTAGCTCCTGGGACACAAAGTAATACCAAATAGAATGTGTTCTAGTTGATATTTTGATGATATTGTATGAATGACATATAGTACCAGTTGTACTGCTGAGTTAAATTTTGTTAATTTGTGTGCATGCAACATTGATTTTGTGCATGTAAAATTTTTGTTCCACATGCACCGGTGTATGTAAAATTTATTTTGTAAATCGAGCACTGTGCATTTTGATGTTATGAGCAAATGTTTGTATCATACAAACCAGGGTTCCCGCTTAGTAGGATTTTGGTGTCAAATGACAGACAGAATTTTCACTGGACATGATAAATTCAGATTGAGTAACAAAATGAGGTCCACTTGGACCCCATAATTCTAAGCCTCTGAAAGGCAATTTTTTTCCAAACCTCCAAATATGTTTCCAAACCTCAAAAGCAAAAATAGACATATTTCTGCTAAATGCAGCATTCAAAATATTGCTTATTGTGGGAAAACCAAATTCACGATATTGGAATGGCTATTAATACTATTTGTACTGTCTGACAGAAAACCAACTTGTTAACATTAAAATAAGGAAATGTGATACCACAAAAGTTTCACCAAAGGCACAATAGGAATCAGGAAATCTAACGCATCATGTATTTGGAAACTGATATGTCCAAACATTTGGAAGGCTGGTCTCGGGACCACAAAATATTCCACAGGACCAGATAATTCTGAACATTTGGAAATTATAGGGTCTAGTGGACTTCAAGATAAAAACCTAAGTGGGAACCCTGATACAAACATTTGCTCATAACAGGCCACTGTGTTGTAATTCTGTTTACGGACAGAAAATAAAAAAATTAAAATTTTTTCCAGAGTAGATTGAATTTGCACTTAGGCGCATATACTATACTAGGCCAGCAGTTCATTTGATATAACCCTAACACGCCCATAGATCACAATATACCAAGCCACTGAGGCTAAAAAATGCACTAAGTCCCAAATGATGCGATGATGTCATCATACTAAAATCAATATGGACACGAAATTCCCTGGATGGTGCCAGCGACACCTCGTGGCTGGACAGGGGCCCGGGCGGCGGGGGGGGGGGGGGGGGGGGGGAGGGCGGGGGGGGCTCGGGGGGGGGGGGGGGGGGGGGGGCGGGGGGGCCTGGTTCGATTCCCACCCACGATGTGATATCTTCTTTAGCTTCTATCCCTTAACCCCTTCCTTTCCTCCTGGCTAGGGATGCGAGCCTTGTTAGGGATAAACGGCTGTGGATCACAAAGTCCATCTCCCCCTTGACATTTTTTTGTTGTATCTCACCTATTTGTTATTTTTTCATGCCGAAACTACATTACTTTTTCTTTGAAGCCTTGCGCTCGATTTGAGACCATTTTGATATAAAATTGGATCGATCAAGCCCAAATTAATTGGTCGAGCTATGAGTTGAAAAAATATTTTAAAAATTTGTAGCGAGACCAATTAATTTTGGGCGTAAATCATCCAATTTTATCATTATCATGTTTTGGATCCGATATTTTCACACACTTGGACTCCTCAAAACATGATAATGAACATTATCATGCTTTGAGGTGTCCGATACGCGATAATGTCGGATCCTACACATGATAATGATAAAATTGGATGATTTGCGCCCAATATTTATTGGTCTCGCTATGAGTTTTAAAATATTGGGCTCGACTGTGTCTCGCCCAATATTTTTGCAACTCATAGCTCGACCAATAAATTTGGGCTGAATCAATCCAATTTTATTACAAAATCAGACCTACGGTAATGACGTGGCGTTACGTAATCGCGCACTGTGTGCGAAGAATTAAGCTATTTCCCATTGAAATTACACGGAACAGCAGAAATCCAGTTTTTTGTGCTAAGGATACAGTTACACTATGTTTTGTCTTATTTATTTGATTTATTTGTAGTAAGAGCATGTGTGCGCATACTTTGACACACATCATGGCCAAAAAATCCAACTTTTGCTTGAAAAAAATGGCGAAAAACCATGAATTTTGCGATTTTTTTAGATTTTTCGCATTTGTGCATGACGTCATGTTTGACGTCACTCACTCACTGTGACGTCATACAAGGTATGTTTGTACTTTTTTGGTATCAATGGACTCAGGAGGGTCATAGAGCTATCCATTGGTACCACACATATGATAGTTCATCAATCCGTTTCCGAGATACTGGGGAAGCGGAATCCCCCCTTGAAATTTAGGTGACTTGCCATTTGGTCTAATCCTACTTGGTCTAATGGCCATTTTGGCTAACTCCAATTGATCTAATACCATTTAGACTAATAACCATTAGGCTAATAACCATTTAGTCTAATAGCCATGTAGTCTCATATTCATCTGGTCTAAATCTCATATCGTCTAATATCCATATCGTCTATAACCGATTTGGTCTAATGCCAATTGGTCTAATACCCATCTGGTCTAATATTCATTTTGTCTAATATCCATTTGGTCTAATACCCATTTGGTCTAATACCCATTTGGTCTAATATTCATTTTGTCTAATATCCATTTGGTCTAATACCCATTTGGTCTAATACCCATTTGGTCTAATACAAATTTGGTCTAATCGCATTTGGGTCTACTATCCATTTGGTCTACTATCCATTTGGTCTAATGTCCAAATGGTCCAAATGGGTATTGACCAAATATATATGGACACCATGTGGACATTAGACCAAATGGAATTATACGAAATGGACATTAGACCAATGCATATTAGACTTTGGATATTAGACCAAATGGCATTAGAACTCAAATGGGATTAGACCAAATGCATAAACCAAATTTAACACTTTCAGTTGTTACTTGGTTGTTGAGATAGGAATGTTGAGATTAATCATGATAATGTGGGGTATGAACATGTACCCAATGAAGAATGTTCAGTCATGTTCATTGACCTTTAAGTAGCAGGTCAAATCCAGGGGGTCGCAAGTTTGGTTTGTAGTAGGAGGTGCCTTCAAGTGTGCTGGAAGTAGACCCATATACCAATTTCCCTCCAATCTATATTGGCATGTGCCAATGTTTAACACAATTTTTTCCCTCAAATTTCAACCTTTAGTATTTTACATTTTTCCTCACCCCCCACTCTCAAAATATAGCCATGTTCCCGGCAGTCTGAATCGAAATTATATCACAGCGAACTACCGTAAAGCAATATTAATTTTGACCAAACTGTATCTTAACAGTTGAAATATAGCCCATTGCTATTTTTTCGTATCTAGATTCCCACATGTGTCCTGCGGTTTGCTGCCAGCTCAGCAGACCGCCTTGTGTACATTGTACTGCCGGTTTTTATGTATTCAAGAAATTTTTTTTGTAATTGTGAAAATTTTCTTTGTGGGGGGTTGCTTTCCATCTCTATGATTATTTGAATATATGTGGCCAATCAATGATACTCTATTCCTTACTGACATGTATACGGACAACGTTGTTGCCCAATGAGTACAAGCTTTTGTGTGTCCATTTGTACTGGGCAGTTACATAAGTGTGTAGGAACCATCAGATGGTCTTAAACACAGAATCAAACAAGACGCGAGCTCCTCGCCTGTTAGCGATTCGAGGAATTTGAATTCTATTATGGGATGAGACGGGGGGTGGGGTGGGGTGGAAAGGGGTGGGGGGTGTGTGTGCTGACTTGTTAACCGTAGTAATTTTTTAAGCGGGAGTGGATTCATGCAAATAATATTGTATGAAAGCGATTTCTGGAGAACCATTTTCAATTTACTGTTTTGCATGGCGCCGGCCTAAGGCCCTGGAGTGTTGGTGGTTGGGGGATTTTTGGAGGGGGTTGTGCTGTGCTGAGGCCCAGGGGTAGATTTCTGAGATCATTTTTTATATCCCATGTGTAAGATTTTGCATGGGCTCACTAAGGCCTCGTGGGGGGGGGGGGTTCAACACCAATGTTATATAGGGGGGATGTACCTCGGAACGGGGACATATAGCCGAGCGTCTTGAACCAGACTATCAAATGTTGACTCGGAAATAGCTAACATTTTGTCTCAAGAATTACGGAATTAGCCTATTATCATGGATGTCATTTTTTAGAAATTTTGAAAAAATGACCATCAAGAATTAACATGGAAAAGGGGTCGATTTACTACCAGAAGGCTGAAAATGAGACCTATACTGTCGGCACCTTACCGTACAAGTAGTTATTGTGTTAAGTAGCCCTTCCAGGGGGTCAATCATGGTACGCCAATTCTTATGGTCATCAGAATTAACAATAACTAGAATTTGCCTGTTAATAGTCCATCATACTTTGACCCTCGACCAGCTTTGGTTCATGTCCGACGGGAAGTGACGGGGTTATTGCCAAACATTGTCTTGGTCATGTTAGCCCACTGTTGGTCGCCATGTATGATCATGTCATGCATGTGATTTAAAATGTGAATAGTATTCTCCTGAAGTCGTATTGGAAATTTATTCTATGGTCTAATTTTAGCATTCGGAAAACCCAATATGGCAGTAGTAATTACACAAACAAAATCACATGTCAAAACTTCGAACTATCTCTAGAGCATCAAAGTAGGGCCCAAAGCATTTGGGATGGCTTGGTTTACTAGAATTACTTTAAGGAATGTGATGTGAAATTACATTTTATGCTAATTGTTGTAATATCTGCCACATAAAATAGTACTGGTGAAATATGCTTCTGAAATGATTAGTGCAATTTTGTATTCTGATATTTGCTCCAAGTTCTAGTCCTCCCGGGTATAAGCCCCACCCCTATTTTGAAGTAAAAGTAAAATCATCCTTTTGGGGTGGGCTATACTGCGTGTTACTGGATTAGTATTAAACATTATTTTTGTGTGTGATGTAGGTTCAGGTGGAGCAGGTGTGCTGTTTCTCAGCCATTGAACCGTCCAAGGAAACCCAGACCATGCTAGTCAATTGATTACAGTTAATAATACACCAGTTTAATAACAGTTTATTGATATTTGCTAATATGAAGACCAATTGTTCTTCACTTTAAAGCTGACTCAGAGATTTCGAAATATTAGTTTTTTGTTGTATAAGAAAAATAGTCAACTAGAACTAGATAGTAACCTAAAATGCACCAATTTCGAAAGTTTGAGGTGTATCGGATTTTCGTTTTGATGCCAGTAGTAAACATTTATGTGAGTAGTACGTCCCATAGGATTACTGTGTATAACAAAATTAAGGATCCGAATTTTTATAAACAAAGTTGTGATTTTTTACAATGAAGCGAATCGATTTAAGCTTAGCAATTTCACACAGTGAGTAGTATATGGACACGCATTATGTACATGCAAAAAACACGATTTTTTTGGAAATTGAGGGCGCCCTCCTCAGGAAATCTCTGAGTCGGCCTTTAAGCATCTTTTTGTAAGTGCAATATTTATTTTTTTTTTCACTTTGTGTTATTCGCATGATGCATTGTTGTATTTTAATATTTTTACATTCCAAAATGTCATATATGCAGATAACCAATGAGATTATAAAAACAACAACAAACATGCCACATGCCACAGTTGATTCTTACGGCATGCACCTTGTTTGACCGGTCTGTGACCTTTGTGGTTTTAATATCAATGAGTATGAGTCTATGATATTCATGTAATAGACACATTTGTTGATTAGTCAAACCAAAGCAAAGCATGTCTTTAGCCTATTATTAATTATTGTCCCTATCTGCTTTTGGGTATGTTATCTTTATGTGTAAAATTAATCTCTATTCTTCCAATGGAGCAAATTGAAGAAATTTCATATTTTCTGAAAATGTGCCAGTGCTGCTTTAAAGGGATGAGCAGCAATTTGCTAATACGAAACATTGAACAAATCATCAAAATTCATATTTTCATATTTTTGCTACTGGCATGGGTGTGCCAGCTTGAATCTGCAAGTGGTTGGCTTAAAATCCATGTATTAAAGACAAGGTAGTACTTTGTATCTGATTCTGTAATTTCTATACGTGCATATCAAAATTTCGACTTGTGATAAAAAAAGCCTTTCCCTGTGAATATCCCAGATTTTAAGTCAATCAATCAGAAAATTTATGTCCTAGCGCCAAATACATAAAAATGTTCAACGGCGCTCAAGCTCAAGAAAGTACTGCTGATAGGCATCCTGAAATAGATGGCTCTTCAGGAGCTTCTTAAACTGTTCAAATTAAAGTACAATTTTTAATATGGCCATGTAGTCTATTCCATAATTTGGGAGCATAGGCAGCAAAAGAACGGTCACCAAAAGAAACACACCAAGTTCTTGGCTCAACAAGAAAAGTAACATCGGAGGATGATGATCTAAGCTGCCTTTGAGTTACCCGAACTTGAAGCATATCGATGATATCAGATAGAGCCTGTCCGTGAAGTGCTTTGTACACGAGTGTGAGAATTTTGTAATCAATGCGCTGTTTGATGGGGAGCCAGTGAAGTTCATTTACCAATTCAGAAGTGATGGAGTCAAACTTGCGCTTCCTGAAAATCAATCTTGCGGATGTACACTGCACATTTTGAAGTTTCTTCTGCAGTGTCTTGCTAATCCCCACCAACAAACTATTACAATAGTCAAGGCGAGATGTCACGAGAGAATGAATTGCCATTTTTGTGGCATCTTCCGTGAGCAATTTCCGCACACGTCCAATGTTCACAAGATGGAAATTGGCAGCTTTTATCACGCTAGCAATTTGGGCCGACATA
>JAMKCH010048358.1:0-11322 GCA_023653785.1 Ophioderma brevispina
TTGTCATTTCCACGTGCTGATTTATCTTTCTATGGTTGGTTGTATCATTTACTCTGCCCCTCATCATGTTGCTGTGTCTTACTTGCTTATGCCATGCTGGGTGGAGCATACACGCCGGCTAGGGTGTGAGCATTATTTTGTTTTTTTAGTGCTTATTTCCCTAACCTATTGTGCAAAGCCCTACAGATTTTTTTAATTGCCTGTCCAAACATGGTTAAACAGTTGAATGTGTCAGTATGGTGTCTCAGTTTTAAATTTGTTCCATTTGAAAAATTCTTCTTGTTAATGTTCTAATCGTTCATTGGAAAGTATAAATATATTATTAGGAAAAAATAAAACATGAAAAATAAGGTCATCCAAAATGAGTCTCTTGATAGTGTCTGATCGGGACAGGCTTTTGTTGTGGAGGAGAAGTCAAATTTGAGCGCATAAAATCAAAAATCCCATTCAATTTTCCAGTTTTCGAACTAAGCTTCCGCGAACCTTGCGTACAAATAGGTCACTGAACCTCAGTTCACACTGATGAACTGTCATGCTAAAGCGGTAAAATTGAAGAGAAATGCCCTTTAGGAATTTAAATGTTACTCTCAAAAATGGTAAGGGTAGTAACTGTTATAAGATGAAAAAAATTGTCTTTCATTTAAAAAAATAAGTAAGTTTTGAAATAAGCAATAAAAAAACTTAATTGAATTGCATGCTACAATCCAGATGTTTAGGACAATTATATATTTTTATAGTTATGTATTTGATGTTAAAAGTTTATAAAGCTTTGTATATAAGGTCATTATTGATGTATAAACTGGACATGTGCAGCTGAAAATCATGTCAGAATGGTCTGTTACTTGGACTAATATAAAGATTATATTTATGAGTGTATTCTTATATTTATAAATGTTGGGGAACTGTATAAACTAAGTGATAGTATTGTAACATTAAAGTTAAAACAATTATTGAATGGGCATTCTACGACATCATCGCAGGTACAAAGACCAGCTTGATTTTCTTTTTTAAAGCTGGTATAAAAAATCATTTTTAAAAAGAAAATAAAGAAATATCAATTATATCAGGACATCGGAAAGGATGAGCAAAACGGAACCGAGTTGAGTTGAGCATGAAAGCGTTTAAGCCATCCGGCAAAAATGCTTTATTCCACAATGATGTTTACTTCAGGGGTAACACAAACCACACTGAATAGGCAGGGTAGAAATACCACAGCACCTTTCATGAAATATCATATCAAATTAATTTTCATAACATAATATCATTTATATATCAGAAATGAATACAGAGGTAGCCTAAACACAATTTTCGTGTTGGAAGGGTATCACACATACTAAGACCATTTACTTCTATATGAATTAAGCCAAACACACACACTTATGCACACATTGTTGCACAATGGGGAGACCATTTTAAACTCATATTTGTAAGGATAGCTCAAAATTGCAACCCAATCTTCTATTAACACACATACTGCATAGAACATAATTATTAATTTGCACGACCAAATTTTATAGCACAAACACTATGCATTTGTGGGGAGTCCAATTAGCATATTCAATAAATACCTACCTACTTCACTGCAACCCACCTATTTATCTACAGTCTACACAATAACGATGCCGATGGGGTTTTCTAGCCACTTCTATAAGAAACGGGGAGTAAACAATCAGCAAGTCCCTTAAGCTTTATATTGAAAACATCAAATTTGTATGCATTCAGGTATATATAAAACCAAAGGAGGTTAAAAGGCAAACAGTTTGCCAAACAAAATAAACAAAAGAAATGGATGTGTGAAACCCCACAGCCATAAGGACGAGGGGGGGTTTTCAAAAAGCTTGACAGAAAGACATTCCTGCAGGAACGGCCAACTCGCAGCGTATGACACAACTAGGAAATAGCGCGGGAAAAATAGTAAACAAAGCACCCATCCTGCATAGTGAGGCCAACACATAGGAGGATGCAACAACTTGGCAACCAGTCCTCTTGCCCGAGATAAATTCCCTATTCTTCTAAAACGCTCGCTGCCGAAACGGGTCACTATTTTGTTTTATGTAAATGAAAATTCATGGGTTGTTGCCAGATTTTTTAATTTGTGCTCTAATTTGCATAAAAAAGGAGTTCGGAGGTTTTTTTGGTCTCACTGGGTGCAAGAAATGGTTGTGGATCATTCTTTTTCAATGTCCAGGGAATCAAGAGATATGTTGTTTCTTTGCTTAAGGAGGTTGTAAAACGTCCTTTGGAATTTGGGCACAATGCTTGCTGGCTTTATATATATTCACTAATTGTCATTTTTGACAAGAATAACTTGTGGTATCTGACAATAAAGGATGCTCTAATTTGTTCGTGTTGTAATTGATATATGTAAAACAATCTTGGCCACATCAAACAAAAGTGGCATGCCCATCTACTTGCATGTGGGAAACAGTTTTTTTAATCTTTGTATTTCTCTTAAATAGCGGGTAATATGAAACTTTATGGTAACTGGAACTGGGAGTTGATTATACACTGAGTTATTTAAAGTAGTGTCTTTTTCTTTGTCTCACTCTAATTAAAAGAATGGTTGCTGTGGTGGTGAGTGGATGGCCAATTTGTGTTGATCACAAACTGGGTTGGGGCAAGTTGGCTTATGAAGTCTGGGTTTGATTTCCAATTGGTATGTGCACTTTGTGGAATTTGATCCCAGATGTGCTTTTGTAGATTCTCCCATTCACCTCCTAAAATCTAGTCTCTTCCCATAAATATGTATTGTGACTATCGGTTAGGCCAAGTAAAAAAAAAAGAATTGAATTTCTCATCCTAACTTTTTGTAAAAAGGAGGAGAGGGCAGTGTTTTTTTTAATTGCCGTCCCAAGATGGCGGATGGGCCTTTCCAAAAGGCAACAATCTTCCCAAAATTTGCTTACTTTCTTCAGACATCACAGGTATGTTTTGGCTTCCAAAGGCAATTCTCCTACTACTTTTAACTTGAAAATGTGCCCTTAATACATTAAACCAAATATAGAAGTTAAAAAATGCACTTTACTCAACTGTTTGGTAGCTTGTCATCAATTGGGACAGATTTGCTGTAAATCTCCGCTCGCAAAGTCATTGAAAAGATCCATCAAATGTCTGATCTTGCCTCCTGTACTGTAAAGTCCATAGTATTGTTTCAGAAATCTTAATGAAGTGCCATTCGCACTCGTATGCACACCACACGAAAACCATCCTTCTACTTCTTAGTACCTCTGTACTTGCGAAAATCTAAACCATCTGTTGGTTTTAGCTCACCAACGATGAATGTTGGTCTAATCGGAAGAAGATAATGGCCTATTTTACGCGATGACAGTGATTGACGCGTTTCCGTGGTATTTTCCCGTTCTAAAAGACCAGCTGTATTGAAAATGGCGGCTCTAAACATCTCAGACACCAGGAAGTACATTTCGTTTATTCCAGTCGTTATTTTTAATTTGAAGCAACGTTTTTAGTGGCGATACACAGGGGGCTAATTAATAAAATAAAATAGCGCTGTAAAGAGAGTACGTTCCACAAGGAGATTTCAATTATTCAGAGACTTTTATCACAGGCGTCATAGATTCTCCTGTGCTTACGTACGCATAAATAGACTGCAATAAGGAACAAATTAGCTAACTAAATGTGAAATTTACTCCGAATTTCGATGAATTTTCGAGAAAAACGAAAATTAATAAAAAGAAAAAACTTTTTTTTTGATCGGCAGCCAAAACGCATGCGCGCGAGGACGAGAAACTATTATATTTTTTTACTTGGCTTATCCCTCCGATTTAACCTGAGTGCATAACAGGTAGCACAAGCACTTTTGTTGGATATGTTCACTCATGAAAACATTAGCTAAAATTTCTTTCGATAATGCTGCTGCTGCTGCTGCTGCTGCTGAGATGACGATGATGATTATTGGTGCCGGTGGTGATGTGGTGATGATGGTGATGATGATGTCGGTAGATGGTAAAGCTTATGTGTGTACTTGTTTTTTAAAGGTTATGGATAAAGGCAATGGTGAAGTGACCTTGATGGCAAGTTATGGGTATAACAACATGGTGACATCAGCATGTTGATGGTGACAGCAATGCTATGCTATTTTGTAATATTATTCAAATAATGAGGCCCGTATTCCACAAAGGTGTTTAGCTCGATTTTAAGTACGTGTTAACCTTGAGTTTCCGAGCATCTATTTTGGTTTGTAACTTGCAAATATTGATTATAGTATGTAAATTTATACATTTCTAGAAAGAAAATTGGACGATGAACCCGATGGTGGCATCAGATTTACTGTAACCTTTCCTCCGTATTTTAGAAAATACTAAAAAAAACAGATTTGCTCCAAAAATTTTCAGACATCATAACAAAAAAAAAACAATTGAATTTCTGTTATTTTCTTATGTTATTTTTTAGAAACAAGACAATTTTGTCCTAGGGAACTTTTTTTTCTTTTCAATTTTTTTTTTAAATAGAGCTTTTCGAATATAAGGAAAAATGTCAAAAAGGGTGATTTTTACTTTTCTTTTTCTTTTCCAAATTTGTAGTATATTGGAGAATATCTTTAGGTTAAAATCCGAAAAAAATGAAAAATTGATAAAAACCGTTCCTAGAGAAGACCGATTGCTATCGTGGGAAAGTTAAACCTTACCTTTAACACTTGTTTACTACTCTTCGTTATTTTTTTGGAGTTATCCTGTCCTGAAATTTGCGAAATTTTTGCGAAAATTGAACATTGAGAACATCTTTGTTTTTATAAAAAAGTACTTTTCACGCCATTTCAAGTTTTCGCTTTCTCAAATAACTTTATCTTTGAACGTCAAAATTGAGTATGTTGTGCAAGTGATGAAAATACATCTTTTGCACTACTGGAGTACAAACATCTTTCATCTCTAACCTAGAATCGGAAGAAATTAATTTCATCTGGTCTAATTTAGCGCCCTTTGTTTACATTTCAAATATTTTTTTCGTTTTTTCCAAGATGCGCTCGCGAAAAGTACATTAAAACACGCGCACTCTTCCTTACGCCAATCAAAACGTCAGCCCCACACGCTAGACGCACGCTACGCCTTCCGCCTGACGGCGTGAAATGTGCTGAAATTCCCGCCGTTAAGACATGTGGTTTTTGTGACTCTAGATGGTCAAATCGCTATTTTATATCGGCAAAAAAATACGCTCAGGATTGGTCTGCATCCGATAACCTTTGTTGTAACGATAGAACACATGTTGATGTTTAAATAAATTGGGGTGCAAAATCAGAAATTTGTGTAAAAAACAAAAGTACTCTGGGTTAACACTGGGCCCTTAAGCTAAGCGAAACGTTTTAATGTAGATAACGTATTGGCATTAAATAAACGCAATTTCCAGAAAGGAGTTTAATGATAAACGTAATTTTAACTTGCCAAAAATGCGGCAAAATTTAAACTGTACGGGATAGTTTAGAAGTGTTTTAGTCCTGTGTTTTTCGTCAGTGTATGGGCGCTTACACTGTCCGTTGACAAACAGCAATGGTGCATATCATTCTCGACCAGTTTTCGTGTTACACCTTAAACGTAATACGGACAGCTTGATAACACCTTGTGTGCTCGAACCATTAACACACAGTTGTGCAATTTTATACACTATTTTAACATCTTTAAAGTAACAACGTGTTACTACTTTGTGTTTATAGCGTTTGTGTTTATGTAGCAAATGGTAAAAATATTTACATTCATTTTTAACACTTAAATGCAATTTTAAT
Organism: Ophioderma brevispina; assembly: GCA_023653785.1. Classification (NCBI taxonomy): domain Eukaryota; kingdom Metazoa; phylum Echinodermata; class Ophiuroidea; order Amphilepidida; family Ophiodermatidae; genus Ophioderma; species Ophioderma brevispina. Next base: position 5,735 of record JAMKCH010048358.1, read on the forward strand.
TACTCATTTTAGCTAAAATTGTATATAGCTAAACAAGTTTCTGGAATACGGGCCTGAATGTTTATGAGTGCAATGGTAAGAAATTTTCATGACTTGAAAGATGAAATGTTCCCTCAGCAAGGCATAGCCCTCGTTGATTGGAACTTTCACATTCAACAAATGAAAATATTCTTTCATCAAAATGAAAAACATTTTTATTCGTTTTATATCCATCTAAGTGTCTTTGGTCATTAAGCTCGACTAGCTTGACTACACTAAGTGCGGCCTATATTTGTCTAGGAGGGCTAGCTAGGTATGCTAGCATGCATACGCAAGTGGCAAGACCCAGACCCTATAAAAATAAGTAACACTACATGGTAATTAAAAACATTGAGTGGTCATCAAGTCGTGATGGTGATAGTGACAGTAACAAACACAAAATACAATAACCCAACAAACCCCAAATATGATATTCACAATTGATCAAGAACCTTATTTTGAGGGCCCAAATTAGATACAACTATTATCACTCTTAATATTTCAATTGAAATTGCTTTAACATGTCTGACCAGTTGTCCACTCTACATTCATGAACCCATAAATCAGTAAAATACAGCCATGAAGGTTTACAGAGTATTAATACAACCGGCAATTTTAACAAGGGTAACCCATAAGCCAAACACACCGTCTTTATTCCAGGCCATCCAGGCCACCGATATTAATAGCAATAGTGACAGTTGAAATTTCAAAGTAAATACCGTCGGGTTTTTGGTCAACGTTACAAGAGCCCTGATATTGTTGGGATAGGTTAATTATTACATATTGTCATTTTCCGTCCTCGACCTTCCGTAAGTGAATGAAATCAAGTTGACACCATCCATCATTTTCAAATTCCAACCACTTTTTTTAACCCAACCCCCCCCTTCAGAAATTGTCTCATTAGCCGTGCGATAAAAGGTCGGGAACTATCAATCACAGATTCTCGCTGTTCGCCGAGTGCCGACAAATTGACTATCACAGACGTCTTCCTGGTTGGTGTAAAACAAGGCAGAGCTATAAACGTCAATTTATATTCAAACAACGCGAGAAGGTCACCCCATTGAATTGGCGAGGATTAACCGATTGCCTCGGTGGAACGTCAAAATATAAAGTGAAATGCGATGAAGAGACGTTAAGATAAATGGAAAGATTGAAAGTGTTGTTTTGGTGATTAGGTTTGTTTGATTGATGATTGTGTAAAAAACTCATTAATGTCACATGCAATGTTTGTATTTAATCTAAAAGGATGAAATGACGAATATCCAAATTGAGAGAGGGAAAAACCCCCCCAACTGATTTTCAAAGATGAGTATTTTTTGGTAAAAAAGAGGGTTCAACACCCTTTTACTGTGTTGATGGAATTGTCAACTGCTTCTAATCTAACAAAATTGAGTATATTGCTTTTAAGTGATGTATTGTAAATCCAGTCCTGATTGAAATGTATTTTTTATTGGAAATGAATTTCAACTTGAAAATAGGGTGGATATCTTATTGTATAATCGTTGCTCAAATTTACCACCTTCAGGAATGGAAGAAATAAGGCTTCCTTTCATGAGTGAATGATCTTGTTTGGGTATTTTTTTTAAAGCGAGTGAAATTTTGAGGTTTTGAATGTGATAATTGTTTTATTTTAATATTGGATTTCAGTGTTTTCACCTAACCATGTAGGGGGATTCTGCATATGACAGCGTTCAAGCTTTGACTACGTTTAGCCGACACGGGTGTGAAAAAAATATTTAGGGGTCAAAACCAGTCAAAATCATCCTTTTGATTACTTAATGTTTCTAAAGGTAAAATGTCATATATTTTTCAATTTTTTGGCACATAAAACCCCATATTTTTCACTGATTTTGAGAAAATTTTTCCTGTGAGTGTAATGAACATGAACACTACCTAGGAGTGACTAATTCTTCTTGCTAATCATGTGACAGGGTCATTTGTAATTTTCAATCATTAAATGGGATCAATCTATTTCTTTATTTTGGTAACAGGGTTAGGAAGTAGAGCGGTCAGGGGGTGATAAATTGATTTGGAAAAAAAAAAAAAATGGCAATTTTTCAACCAATTTTGTGCTTGAAAAGCCGTAACTCCTCAATGGTATGAGCTATGGTGATGCTCTTGTGTCTGTCTTTTGTTGTTAAGTATGTCAATAGGCTGAAATAGTGAAGTAAACTGACTAAGTTGAATGTCTGAAAAAAAAATAAATAAGAATATGTACCCCACCCCAAACATTTCAGAGGGAGGGTGTGAAAAAAATAAAGGCCTTAAAAACCTGTGAGTAAGTCTAAACAATATAAACTTGCTATAGCCAAGACCTCCCTCTAGAGCAAGTTATATTTGTTTAGCCCTTAGAGTCCGAGTTTTGAAGGACTTATTTTTGTGCGGACCGATTTTGATCAAATTTGGGAAGGGGGCAGAAAGAATATGCTGTACAGGTGCTATGGGAAAAATTTTCAAGTTAATAATTATGCCATTTTTTATTTTCAGATTCAGTTCTACACAAAATTTCACCCTAGAAATGGTTATTTTTATAAAGTGGCTATCTTCCTTTAAGTTTCCACCATTCTGTCCACCAAACGTAAGTCAAAGATTGAATGCTGTGTCATATGTATTTTTTTAAAAGTGACCAAATGAGAAGCAAAAATCATTTTTAATGTGCCTAGTGAAAGGGTTAATCTCAACTTTGTCTGCAGAGATCATTTAAACATAAGGAATATGAAAAGTATATTTTTCAACAATGAAATTGAACATACCATTAATCTTAAGTGGTACTGCGAAGGGATATACAACCTTTATTTTTACCCAAATTTTATTCAGACCAAAAATACCTTTGGGTGTTAAAGAATGAAAGTTTCAAGTTTTGTTCTTATGTGAATTGCTGAAAGGAATTTCCTGGAAAATTCTTTGGACTTCCGCTCCAACACTTGACATTTTTTCCCAATCAAGCTGGTGGCTTTGATTCTTATAAAATTCTCTGACAGCGGCATTTGAAGATCATTATTATAGGGAAGTTTCAATTTGAAGCTTTTATAACTTAAACCACAGAAAATTGCACGTATGAATGCTAGTAAGGATAATAGGACCATTGCACGGATCCAAATAAGGCAATTCGTATTGTTTGGCCCATTTTCCATCCGGGAACTTGTACAGCCTCAAGCGGCTAAACAAAAGTTTACGGTTAGGAGCGTAAAGAGAATACAAGAAAACTGACCCGATCTGTGCGTTGCACTATAGTTTTTGGCAGGTGACAAGTAGGCCACCATTAGATCGAAAAACAATCACGTTTTGTTGTGGAATTTCAAACCACCAGCAGGGCCTCGACTGTTTTTGTCCTTTGATATTCGGCTACATATTGGTAAGATTAACTTGTGAACGGGACTTTGTATTGTAATTTAGGCACTGTCGGCGGTGACATGAAACAACAAAATTTTTTTGTATAAACATGAAACTTCTGGTACAAGTTCCGGATGGAAATGGGCACAAATACGAGATGTATTTTGGGGATCGGGCAATATTGGTCTATTGAAGAAGGATATTGTTTTCAAGAGAATGATTGTAAAGGACTAAACACAAACAATAAAAGTCGCTTAGCTAACTGTGTTGCGCCGCAGAGCCTAATTAGTCGCTAGCTAACTGTTTTGCGCCGCAGGCCAAAATAGTCGCTTAGCTGATAATGTTTTGCGCCTCAGGCCTTAAATTTACTAATATAATATTTAGGAATAAACTATAATATGATATTGCAGTTATTGAGTGATCAAGCTAAATTGGAATAAACTACAATATTATATTGCAGTTTATTCAGTTATAAAGTAAATCAACGGAATAAACTGTAATCTTATATGAAGTTTATTCCGTATAAATAAATTACAGAATAAAGCACTATTAGATTATTTAAATCGGTACAAACGAGGACGTCCGCGGTTTGTAACAAAGTCTTGTTTATACAGTTGAAAGTCAGGGGTTCCTCGGTTGGAGGTGAATAAATGCACACACCACAAACACTTTCATAAACCCACAATGGACAGGGTTTCAGCAAAGTCTTAAAACTGATGAGGAGTCTGAAATCAGTAGGTCTTCTTAAAGGGAAGACACAATAACATGAAAAAAAATATTCAGACATAATGACATGGACCCTTACCTTAAAGCAAATAACTTCCACAAATTGGAAAACAAAATTCTGTAAAAAACAGTAAACAGCAAGCGTGTTTGTCAGGTCGTCGGCCAATTCTGTCAAGAAACTGAAGGTTGTTTGACATCCCTGCAGAAGTCTCAGGTGTCCAGCATGTTTTGGACCACAATTTAAAGGTAGACGTTTTCATATAGAAGTACCATGATGCAAATGAGGATTACATTGAAGTTCCGTGCATGAGCTGTATGACGTTGTGCAGTAGGCTTGACGGAATGAATGGCAATACCTATTTGCATCAATGGACTTCTAAGTGAAACGTCTACCAATTTAAAAGGCTTGCGGACTAGGATTAAGAACATTGTACATCAGGCTTGTAGTAGATATTGATCTGACAAGTGAAAGGAGGTTTTTACCGGGGATTAGCACCATACCAATAGCAAGGTGGTGAGCTGATGACTGCATGCGTGTCAAGTTTGATCTAAAATGCTGGACAGTAAGTTTAGCATCACTGGATGAGAAATGAAAGCTTACAAGGAAAATAATATAGTTTCAAAATCGTAAAATTCCAAATGTTTTAAATTTGTGAGTGATTTCAGTTAAGGGGTCCATTTCATTAGGTCCATGATGGGAATTCTCTCTTCCTCAATACACAACCAAATCTGAAGGTAACTGTGAATGCAATAAATTGACAAACAAATCTGCTAGAGATATAAAAGGACTTTAAGTTGTAGATTTTCAGTGCAAGAAATTAAGTAAAAGCTTTAAAAGATCAGTAAGTCAATTTCAGAAGTTTGACTTGAATTCCAAGTGGATACATGGATTGAATCCTATTTTTGCCAAAAAGAAACCTTTTTTTTTGTTGCATTCCAATTGTATAAGTCAAGTGCCAAAAATGTTGAATAGACAAAATTAATACTGGGAATTTGAACTTCAAAGTTCTGCTTTGGAAGAGGCACTGTCCATGCCACATTTATTATTATTCCCCTGGCTTGAAAAGCAGAGGTGGGATATTGCGAGGGTGCGCAGTCCGTATATATGTGTATGTGTGTGTTTCCAGTTTGGTTAGGTTTTGTTTGTTTTCGCGGTCTCCTTCAAAAGTTTAAGTCCGAGTTAAACCAGACTTGAGGTGAAGGTGCAGTGGGGGTTCACATATGTGGATCATGTCAAAGGTCATGGACCAAGGTCTCAAAGGTCATTGAGGTCATGTGCCGTTTGGTTAGGTTTTGGTTAGGTTTCGGTTTTTTCGCGTTCTCCTTCCAAAAAGTTAAAGTCCGATTAAACCCGAACTGGGTGAAGTGCAATAGGGGTTCCTCATGTGTGGATGATGTAAAAGGTCATGGACCAAGGTGTCAAGGTCAAATGAGTCATGTTCCAGTGTGGTTTTTTTGGTTTTTTTCGGGTCTTCTTTGGAAACGTTGAGGTCCCGAGTTACAACCTAAAC
>JAMKCH010048359.1:0-11310 GCA_023653785.1 Ophioderma brevispina
TGGGGGAGCATTTGCTTGAGTTTAGCGCCGTACCTTCAAATGGGAATCCGTGGATGGGGGAAACTGACTACTTAATTCAAATGACTGTAGCTCAGCCTATACTCACCGATTGGAATTATCATTTCAGCATAGTTCAAGATAATGACATAAGCTTTTCGTGATATCACCTATGTTAAATATATGTTCTTTAAAACGCAAAATTGCGGACACAACCCGGGTCATTTTTTTTTTTGAATCACCCTGTATAATTAGACTTAAAATAAAATATCTCTCATAAGCACAACCCCCAGAAAAACGTTTCTTGACCATATTTTTAGATTTTATTAATTGCCATCACTTGAAGTTCTCATAATTAGTCGTCACATAATCATTTTCAAAAAATAGGAATAGCCCCTGGTCCAACCACATTAAAATTGTATTTCCTATATCCTTTCAGTAGACACACCCAATACGGGGGTACCCCCGGAAAATTTGTTTTGGGCATATTTTTGATGGTTCCGTTGAATTTCTAATATCATATATAATGTTATAATTAGACACCAAAAATATATTATTGAACATTCCACGACTTTCAAGTAAAACACCTACCACCCTCCGGGGGTTGGTTCCCCCGAAAAAACCTTTGGGCCATTTTCTGGATTTTAGAAGTAGAATCAGTTGAATTTCCCATGCCTACAATGTTTAATTAGGCACTCACATCTGGAAATGGGAATTTCTAACCTTTTCGGTAAAAACACTCCTCCTGGGTGGTTCCCCCGAAAAAGCACTTTGGGCATATTATTGGATTTTGTAAATAACTCAGCTGAATTTCTCATGCCCGAAAATATATAATAGCACTCAAATGATTTAAATATGACATTCCTAACCTTTTCGATAAAACACCCCATCGGATTGGAACCCCCTGAAAAAGCACTTTGGGCACAGTTTTTCAAAAATCGGTCGGTACCATCATATTCAGCGGAAAAATCGTTCTAGAAACAATTTTCAATATAAAGTGGGCAACATTTCCCGCTTGTGCGTGGATTTGAACCGACTAATCGCCCCACTACTTGTATTTGTGAGCACTCTCGGCTATTTGGAAAGTACAGACCAAGGCTGGAAGTGCCTTTAGTCGTGACAACATAATATTATGTACACACAGTTTGTTTTGGTTAAGACACGACATGAGACATCATCAGTCTTAAGATCGGTACCCATTGATCGTAATGGGTATCCCGTGAAACTCAGAGTAACGGTTGCATTTCCAGAGGCACAACATTGAACTTTATTTCACGATCTCCTGTAATGGGATTGACCACTCTTAATTCCAAAGATACTCGTCGGTATTAATTCTATTTATTGCAATTATAAATATTTAATCCTTTTGAGGATCAATAAATAGTTATATGGCTATTTATAGATCATTCATAAACAAGATAGGCAAGGGTAATGTACTTTCGTCAATGCTACACCCCGTACATCGTACTTAACGTGTGTCCTTGCTTAACTGTATACATCCCCTTGTGAATGAGAAAAAAAGTAATTATTACAGGTGACTATTCTTTTCAGGTGACTATCTTTCTTTGGATTAAAGTGTTCAATCCCATTACCGTTATTACATGGAGAGCGTAATGAAAAATTCAAAGTATTACAAAAATACAGTACACATGTAATTGCTTGCGATTCACTTTACTGCAATAAAGTTCCATAAAATGATAAGTGTAGCTGAACCCCTCAATTACAGTCCACTTGTAAAAGGCTCTCATTTTTGCTATGAATGTAGCAATAAATGCTGGCAATTGCCAGCACAAAATCGAAGCAACAACTCCCTTTTCTCTCAAAACACGACCACGTCGCGGTAGGTAATATTAATTTGACCAAACTTCAAAGTTTTTGGTTTGAAAAACTTCAGTACTCAGAGAAATGTGTGCAAATACCCTTGTTACAAATCGTGCACCTGTGTAGTTAGTAGGGAGCCTATGCGTGTCACTGCAATTGACACATACCTTTCTTTAAGTTGGCTTTCCACTTTAGACTTTTTTTATGTCGATTTTTTTCTTTCTTAAAAATCTCTGAGGATCGGTTACTCAGTGATCGTATAAGTGATGGTAAAATTGGGTATCATCCGTTATAATATACAGGAACAAGAAACTAAATACAGAATCTAAATTCATCCGTGTTTGGTACAAAAGTACAAATTTAATTAAAGCCAATATTGGCACATTATTTGAAGAGCGCCCCCAATTTTCAAAATGTTGATTTTTTGCACAGTTACGTTGGTAATTGTCTAGGAAACTATACCTGCGAACGAGAATTGCTAAAAAAGGCGTATTTTCACAAAATAAAGCCGATTTTGAAAATAGGCTAAAGTCACATATTACATGACACATTAGCTACTTCTTATCTAAGAGTATTTCACAAACTGTCAATACTCGCTTGAATCGTGCTGGTAAATCCTTACCATCTTGTGACAATACCCAAAACCTTTGTAACACATTTGCTGACTTTTTTGAGGCCAAGGTTGCCAAAATACGTAAAGATCTCGATAAAGGCAGTTTGGGTAAATCCAGTGAGGATAATACAGATGGTACCTGTATCGCTTCCTTCAGTGAGTTTGTTAGTGTCTCAGAGGATGAGATTTGTAAACTGATCTCCAAGTGTCCAACTAAATCATGCAAGCTTGACATCATACCTACTTGGCTGCTTAAGATCACCTGGACACTTTTGTACCACACCTCACTGTATTGATCAAATAGTCTTTCGCACACGGGGTTTTCCCTAAACCTTTGGGTCAAGCAGTATTTCCCCAATCCTGAAGAAACCATCTCTGGATTGTAATGAATTGGCCAATTATACACCTGTGTCATATAAAGTTTGTTTCAAAGTTGATTGAAAAGGTTGTATGTAAGCAAATTAATCAATATATGTATGTCAATGGTCTCGGTGAAATTAATCAGTCTGCATATACACCAAACAGGAGTACTGAGACAGCACTCATTAAGGTCAAAAATGAGATGTTGAATGCCGTAGACAACCAGGAAGTAGTGTTACTGGTGCTGCTTGATTTGTCTGCGCATTCGACATCCATTGATCATGATTGCCTGCTGTCTCGTCTCAAAAATACACTTGTGATCTCTGGTAAGTCTTCACAATATGCATTCTTATCTAAGCAATATAATCACACAGGTCCACATTGATGGATTTTTCTCAGACGCTCGTCCACCAGATTTTTTTTGGATTGCCAAGGGCCTCTGGTGTAGGTCCGCTCAGTACGTCATCTACACGCTCCCCATTGGAGAAATAATTCGCATATACGGACTAACTTACCATCTTTACGCGGATGACACTCAGATTCTGACCATCATTTAATCCCAAAATACCTGGTTTCTCGTGGAAGACGCTCTAGAAAACTCGAACTGTGTATTAATGTACTCAATGACTGGATGCGATTGAACAAACTCAAGCTAAACGGTAATAAAACCGAATTCTTTGTTGCTGGCACACTGCAAACACTTAGCACTCTTGGCCCAGTTGAACTTAAAGTTGGTGACAGTGTAATCAAACCATCGGACACTGTCCGGAACTTGGGCATCATATTTGATTCACATCTCTCCATGACACGTCATATAAACAGACGCTTCGATATCATCCATCATCTTCAACTACGGTCGCACATACGACGCATTAAACGGTTTTCTTTCTTGACCATGACACTCTCCATTCCGTTGTCCGATCACTTGTATTATCGCGCCTAGATTATGACAATGCCTCTTGTACGGAGCCAAATCTAAAGATCTTGATCGGCTGCAGTCACTCCAACATAAGGCTGCCAAGTTGATATTTTCAGCCGCCAGACGCGATAGTCCATCTCCACTTATGCATAATCTACATTGGTGGCCAGTCCATGATCGCATCAATCTTCACACAAACGTTTGTGCTCTAACGTTTTTTCAAATGCCTGGAAGGATCTGCACCTGAATATCTCATCAATTTAATTTCACTAGACAACCTCACACTGGACCAGTTACAAGATCTTCAATGGACAAAACTCAAATCACAATTAATGTTGGCAGAAACAAAATCGGCGATCGTGCTTTCCAAGCTGCGCAGCACCTAGACTATGGAACTGCCTCCCACGTAACATAAGGGAGGCATGCTCAGTAACAAGCTTCAAAAAACTCTTAAAATCTCACTATTATGCTTATTAATTCTTTGCTTTTTATATTTTGTTTGTTCTTGTTGTTCATTGCATAATGCGCCTTGATCTCTTAGTAAAGGCGCTATATAAATTCCTAGTATGTATGTATGTATGTATGTATGTATGTATGTATTTTTTTGTAATTAGAATTGGGATTCCAGATTGGACTTAACGGCAGAGCTGGAAATGTGACGTTTATGTCCGTCCATGATGAAGGAAAATAGTGCCACCCTCGAATAAAATACCCTCTAACTTGGCTTTCCTGAACTATTAAAACAACTAATGGATGAGCGTAGACACGTACATGGCGCTATTTCCCGGCTATTTCACATTGGAAGGCCGTTTGTATTATTATCGGGGATCCCGATTAATAATTATTCAGTACTCAAATCCCTTCGTTTTTGTGACCCAGACATTTTCGAGCTTAACCATTCACAGGTATAGTTTACTAGCCAGTTACCTGCAATCGTGTAACAATCTCCAATTTGTGAAAGTTGGGTGCGCTCTTCATAAAAAAATGTGCTAATATTGCTTTAACTTATATCCATAATAGGTTTGTAATCAGTACACCTAATGAATATTACAATGAATTGAATCAAATACGTTTTGATGGAACATATAACAGCAAGTAAAGTTTTATACCTTCTTTCAACACAGAAAATTGAGATAATACCTTACTATTTCGTGCGTACTGCTCAATCATCAGGAGGACTCCTGAGATGCCCTGGTGGAGCCATCTCTTATGCTTGACCGGAGATACCTTTGGTCTTATAATTTTTCTAATTTGGATGGCCTCCCGTACTTTCGGGAAATTCTCTGTCCTCTCTTTCCAGCACCTTTACATTTTTCCAGTCAATGTTGTGAGAGGCAGTGGAGCTGTGTTCAGATACAGCAGATGGAGTTCTGCTGGGGGCTGCAGATTATGTTCTTTCAAACGCTGCCTCAATTGGTCTTCCAGTTTGCCTATGATTTCTTAGAGGCCTTGGTCGCAACTTAATTTGATAAATGCAACCAGAAACGTTCTCAACTTGAACTGTGTCTTTTGGTTCACAATGGTTTTGCGAAGGGTGGTATGGGGTTAAAATTGGTGGTAACCCGTAGTCTTAAACACCGCTGAAGTTTTTGTGAGAGTCCTTCAACAAATTGAATGGTGATGTGATGAAAGCTTTGTTGCGATTACCGGGAGGATTAACGTTAGCCGTAGGGGGAGCAGATTTGGACTTTGCTTTGGCTTTTGGCAAGTCAAACCACTGCCGATAACCACAGTTCCCTAAGGCACCTTGTATGTGATGGATTTCTTTCTCCCTTTCTTGTGGATTTGTAACTGCAACTTCCGCTCTTTGGGTAGAGTTTCTGATGACACTAAGTTTGTGAGAGATTGGATGATGGGAATTAAAGTGGAGGTATTGATCCGTGTGTGTGGGTTTGCGATATATGGTGATGTCTAGTGATCCACCTTCCTTGCGCTTAATGCCCTACGAATTTGCGTGTCCAGGAATGCGAGTTGTCCTTCAGCTTCTGGTTCACAAGTAAATTTAATCCAGAACTGTCCAAAAAAAAATATACATCCAAAGATTAATTTTTTGGCCAAAAATTTAGTCCCCCAATCCCAACTGGAGTTTACTGATTCTTTTAGGAGTGTTTCAGCTTTCATGAGATTTTTAGTTGGTGTAAATTTGGGGGTCTGGTTCAGGAGTTATGGCTAATTATCTAAGACAGTTAAAACAAAAAACCTCGTGGGGCCAGTTTCGGCTATCCTGATATCAACAACGTTCCAGGAGAATCAGCTTGAAGACATTCTTTATTGAAAATTAAAATAAAAAGTTTTTTATTTTTTTTATTTTTTTTATGTTTGTGTTTGTATAACTTTATAATGTCGCATTTACTAATAAATACATGTAGCATTAGGATAATTCAATTCCAAACAGTCCCGTTGTCTCAGCTTTACTCCAGGTTTCAGCAGCTTTGTTAAACACTGTTTTTTCATCATATTCCCCCTGGGCATCTTGGAGGCAGTGGAGGCAGTGGGGAATAGGGGAAGGGTAAATGTCCCTCCACATTAGAGCGGTGTTCCATCCCTCAACCAGGGACTTGTAGACTGTACATTGTTTCAGCAGTCGAATTCCCCAAATTTCCATGAATTTCATGATTATTGTCCCCTGAGAGTGAGTCCTCATTTCACACACAACATAATTTCTGGTGCTTTCACTGAAAAAAATATATATTGATTAGTTCAATGCATGATAATACACTCTCACTCTGATTGTACAATATTCTTTTGTTTGAAAAGGGTTTAATCCACAATGATGCTACACGCCTTATACCTAATTAGTTTCTTGAACCTTCAGGTGAAAATGGCCCAATGTGGTATTTTATCCTTTGTGTTCAACTGACAATATCTCCCCTTAGGGTCCATCAAATTGGATTGAAGTAAAAGCGAGGATTTCTAGCTTAGACCTTGTCTAACATATAAGTCAAATATCAGCAAAAATGCACATTTTATATTTTTTTATAATGTTAGTTTGATATGTATATTTTTCTTGGGAACGTCTATGGTGATTTTGCGTGTTGATAACTCAAAGAAGTTTGCGCCTCTGCTTTATTGAGATGACAAACTTTCCGTCGACAAACCTCAACCAGATTTTGGGCTTGATGATGGAATTATTCCAAGCATTCATGGGGCGGTTTTTGATGGTTTGGATTTTTTGGCTTTTTTTTTTGCTACAATTGGAAATTTGGGTTCTTAAAATGTAGATAATGGTTTAGGAATCCAAATCACTTGTTTACAATTTTGTTATCCCCGTCCGTTTATTGGCAGCCATCTTGTTTTTCAAAATGGCTGCCATTTTCAACATATTTTGGCTATATCTGGACTTCTGAGCAACATAGAAGAATCATATTTGTTGGCAATACCAATGTTTTTGGGATTTCAAGGATCACACCTATCCAGAAGTCGCAGATAGTTTCCTTCAGGAGATCATCTTGACTTTCAACTGGCCGCCATTTTAAACATATTTTGCTTTCTATCTGCACTTGTTATCAAAATAAAGGCTCAAGCTGTTGGGCGTAAACCCGTGTTGTGAGTCAGTGCATTGCACATATACATCCAAAAAAATTACAGATGTTTCCCTTTAGGCGGCATTGAATGTCAAAATGGCCGCCATGTTAACATATACTTCGCCCAATATCTTGACTTCTGAGCACTTGGAAAGTTTTCCAATTGGGTGACATATCCATTTTTGTGATTCAAGGAACCCCGATCTCACATCCAGAAATTCGCCAATTGTGTTCCGCTTCTGGTGGCCTCTTGAATTTCAAAATGGCTGCCATTTTTTACGTATACTTCGCCTCAATATCTGGGCAACATAGAAGGCTCCATTTGGTGTGGCAATACTCATGATTGTGATGTTACGTAATATATATTACATCCCAAAAGAGAGTCGAAGATTGTTTCCTTCTGACAGCCATCGTTATTTTCAAAATGGCTACCATTTTTTTTAACATATACTTCGCCTGAACCACTTAAATCATGATTCCTGGGAGAGACATAGCTCTGGGTGTTTTAATAAGTTTGTATATAGATTTCAATGTTATTGCTTTCCATATGTTCCAGTGCAATTTTGAGTATTGAAACCAATATCCACAACCATCTATCTAGCGGCCGCAGCCGATATGCTGTTCACCATGTAGCGCCAAATGTCCCTGTCCGCCATTAAGTTGGGGATGTCAGATGGATCCTGCTGCATGTCTCGAGCAATCACATCAATGTAGTTAAAGGGGCAACGACCCCTGTTTGAGCATGTAACCTCCACCATGTGATGTCCGAGACTACTTAATCAATCGCACGATAACAGTGGCGGCAATCGTGCTCGGCGTTGGGCAACAGAAAATGAGATTGGAGGGATATCTCCATATATTTGTGCTTTGGTCATGTGCTCACGCCAGGATATGTTTTGTACTCGCATAAGAAGCCTGGTATAGGTGCCATGCAGTTTATCCTGTAGCTCTTTCTTCATAGTCCAGGTCTCAGATCCATATAACGGGATACTCTCTTCACATGCTCTAAAGAACTTCAGCTTGGTTGAATTGGAGATACCAGATTGCCATAGGTGGTATAGTTTATTGCAGCCATTCCAAGCTTGTCCTGCGCGTGACAGGAAGTCTTTCTTGCTGTCGGCAACCTAGGACCCTAGGTACTTGAAGTCCTTGACCTCTTTGAGTTGGGTACCGTCTGTAGTGCAGATAGGTTGATGATTATCTTCCTCATTGACGGTCGGTCATATTCCGTCTTCTTGGCATTTAGATGTAGCCCGTCTGCAGCATTCTCAAGTAATGTTAGTAGATCGTGTGCACCACATACCAGATAGGCTGTTAGAGCTAGATCATCTGCAGTCAAGGTCTATGAGATGCTGACTTTGGTGACGTCTAGAACGCTTGGGTTTGATGGTGATCCCCTTGTCGTTCATGATGTCAAGACTGTCTGAGGATGTAATCAACCACGATTACAAAGAGATAGGGAGCAAGAGTATCTCCTTGGAGGATTCCAGTAGTTGTTAGGAACTCCTTTGTGGGCCCATCCATGGTCTGCACAAAGCTAGATGGGTTATCATCTGTGGGTATCATACATGATGGCGATTGCTTTGACAGTCTCTTCTGGGACACCATAGTTGGTAAGAATATGCAGCATTACATCTCTGTTGACACTGTCAATAGCCTTGGAAGTCTACAAACACAATTGAAGCTTTTCTCTTGGAAATTTTCAACTCTTCTATGATCGTTCTGAGTGCAAGTATCTGAGGTAGTGTTGATCTGCCTTTACGAAAACCATTCTGGTTTCGTCTGAGAATGGGATCTATGTGAGAAACGATTCTGTTGAGCAGCATTGAGTTGTAGATCTTAGAGGCCAATGGTGACAGTGTGATTCTTCTGTAGTTTTGGGGTTGTTGGAGGTCACCTTTCTTTGGTACAGGAGTGATGAACGATGTTAATATAATAAGGCAGTTGGTTTGTTTCCCATGTAGGTGTCGTTGCAAAATTCCAACAGTGGATTCTTCCAGATTACTGCAGGAATGTTGTTCAGTTTCTTCAGGCAGATCAGAAAGCTCCTCTATAGTGAGAGGTCCAGTCTTGATAGGAAGGGCATCTGCTATTTTGTGATTGAAGAAAGATTCATCAATGTTAGTGTTATTCTGAACTAGTTTGCCAAGTAGAGAACTTAAGTGCTGAAACCATGTGTCGAGGCGCTTTTCAGTTGTTTCATATTTGATTCTTATAGGTGGGGTAGCTTTCTTATCAGTCAGCTCCCTCAGTGCCTCCCAGGCAGCAGCATGCTTGTATTTGAGATGTAGGGTGTCAAGTGCTTCAGCCTTGGACTTAACATGCTCCTCAAGCAACACGGTGTAAGCATCATCAAGTGCAGCCTTAGCGGCATCAAGGTTCTGCTTGGAGCTTCTGGTGGATTTAGTATGGTGCTTCTTGGCTGCAGACTTCAGTTTTTCTCTGGCTTTGATGACTTTGATGTCATTTGAGGCAAAGACAGTTGTCTTCTTCTTTCTTCTTGGTAGCATATCCAGTGCAATTTCTTTGTTGGCTGAAGTGACGGCTTCATATACTCTGCTGGGGTTCTAATCTTCATTTTTTTTTTTTTTTTTTTTAAGCTCTTCAACAAGAGTGTTGAACCTGTTATGTACTGCTACAGTATAGTGCTCGCAGAGCTTTGTATCTTCCACTACCTTTACCCAGTCAATTGTTTTCTTGGGATCTCTAGGAGGGGTTTACTCTGACGGTAACTTGTCCTGCAAGAGACAATTCTATGATCAGACTTAACAGCTTCAAAAGTGTTGTAGGCTCTTGAGTTCTTAATGCTATTAATCCACCCCTCTCTGACCAGAATATAGTCCAGCTGGACAAGTTCTCCATTTGGGCGACGGTATGTCCACAGTCTACTTGCTTGATTTTGGATTTTGCTTCCAGTGGCAACAAGGCTAAACCGTTTCACGAATTCCTTCACGCACACCCCACCTCCGCTGGACCCGCCTCTGCAGCGTGTCCCCAGGCCCCAGTCTAGCACCGCGTCTCCCAGAGATGCATAGAAGATATGGACTGGGACTACATCGGTGGCTTGGACAGTCCATTGTTAAAGAGCAGGACAGTTTTATCTGATGGTAGCACACATGACTGTGTCAGGATTACACATCAGTTTAAGCTTCACGATGCACTCATTCCAGTGCCACTGCTGGCACATGCCTTGGAGACCCTTTGATGACAAAGGAAACCCCCCACCTCTGTAGCTGCATTTTTCTTACTCTTCCAGGCGGAGCTGTAATAAGTGCATAGCCATGGATATTCTCCTGTAGTAAAGGTTTGCTGGGCACAATGCGGTATGCAGATGACATCGATATCATACAGTTTGTGCTATCATGTACAAGTTCTTCTTTCATTGATGTTGTTGGATAGTGTCTGGACGCAGGCGCGTCACCAGACCTGAGCCTCCGAGGGTCCAGACTCAGAAGTTCCCCCCATTTTTCCGGCTCGCTACGTTCGCCGGGAGACCCATATTTTTTCCATTTGGATCGAATGCCGATTCTCTTTTTTTCCCTTCTCCTTCCCCCTTTTCTTCTCTCTTTTTCCTCTCCTTCCCTTTTTCTCTCTCGTTTCCTTCTCCTTCCCCTTGTTCTTCTTTCCTTTTTCCTTTCTCCTTCCCCTTTCCTTCTCTTTCGCCCTCCTTCTTTCCCCGTCTTTCTCTTTCTTTTCGTCCTTATTTTTCCCTTCTTCTCCGTCCCCATTTTATTTGTCCGGGGGTGGGGGCAGTTGCACCCCCCCTGTTGGTTACGCCACTGTCTGGACGTTGTATGTGCTGGTGATGAAAGCAGATTACGTTTAACAAAAGTTTCCATGCATCTTTTGTCAATCCATGTTGGATATTGGGACCTTCTTAGGCTTAGGACCAACCCATCATCTGATTTAGTAGAGACCAATGTTTTAACCCTAGTGCTGCGTTGTAAAACACTTCATCGTTGGCAATTAGTCTAAATAGTACTTGGATTCCCCAGGTCTCCATCACCCTTTTCTGTTGTCGATGGTCCCTTAGCCTTTTTCTTTGACCTCTGCCACGACATCAATATCAATACCAT
>JAMKCH010048360.1:0-11946 GCA_023653785.1 Ophioderma brevispina
CATACATTTACTTAAAGAATTTTTTAATCAAAGGTCACTTGGGGTCATTAAGGTCAATCCTTTATTGTGTGTAATATTAAAACAGGTCAAAGAGAAAATCTTTTTTAGTCGCACCTGTAGTACTTGATGAGAGGTCAATAAAAGTCAATTATGCCCCATCACATGACCCATGGCGTAGGGGTCAAAGGTCAAAATACTTCAAATTACGTTACACTTTTACAGATTACATATTCGATCAAGTGTCTCATGTATGTGGTGTAATTTGGCATCCCTACAAGTTACTTAATGAAATTTTGATCAAAGGTCTTTTGGGTCACAGGATTCCAAGACCTGATTTTCACGTAAAAATGCTACTTTCTAATCTAGAAGTTCTGGTCTGAGTTACGTTTCTTCCTCGACTGTGTTCAGATCTGTAACCAGATCTAGTTTAAATTTGTTCATTTCGATTGAACTGAAAGAAATTGATGAATCATATTTTAATACAAAGATAAAAAATTATTAATATTTTTAATTATGTTTAGAATTGTTATATTTTTCACAGTTGTTTGAAAGTCTCATTTATTATAACAAAAGGAGAATAAACAAAAAATCCAACGGCAAGCACACTTTTGACCAACTAATATGGATATTTATTCCACTAACTACATATTGTTGTAAATTTATTCATAATGCGGGCAAATATGATTTTTCATAAAAATTTAGTTTTTAACCACGTCTTGCTATGGGAAATAGGCATATCCAAGGGCGCTTAACATACAAATTATGCCTTGTAGGCTATATGCAAAATGCCTGCGATGGTTTTTTCTGATTTTTGAGAGTACTAGGCTCTTCATGTCCCCTACGTATATCAGTTTCGTCATCTCGCACAAACTAGTGAATAAGGCCTGCTGGACAACAAGCCCTGCTGCATAACACGCTCAAAGAATCACAACCACCTCGGTAGACAGCGACGGCGCTCTCGCCGACCTTTCTGCCACACTGCTCTAAAGCTCTCCATTCCCATTCAACATCTTACAGACCTGGAATGATGAATACTATACTGCCTGGCAGACGTTCCAAGACCAGATCAACCCTCTATTACACCGAAGACAGAACTACCACCTGGCAGCAATCTCCCCGCAAGAAATGGGTCACCTTAAAACCGTATTTGCACAGTATTTCGTCGCTTCAATAGCAATATGCACTGATGGGTGGCTGCGCCATCGCCAGCCTGCCAATGTGGTTCCTTCATCACATCACAGACGCGGATCACATTCTCAGGAGTGCCCACTTTCGTCCCGCCGGTGGATACAGAATCTCAAACCCCACAACAATCAACAGTGAGTTTTGGCTCCAAAACAGTTTACAACACGTTAGCGGCTGCCTCATATACGGCAATAAAAGAAGAAGAAGTGTCGTCATTGCTTAAAGTTGCTCTAAAAATAAAAGATACAATTAGCATGGGTCAAACACTGTGTGGAGTGGTGTCTAAAGTCTTTTCTCTGGAGTAACTCATCACTTCTCATCCCAAGATGATTGGTCTTGTTAGAATGGCTAAAATAAGAGCGGATCTCAAATCACAAGGTCACTTTTTTTTTAAAAATAACCTCAAATGAATGTGCCTTGTGTGACCCTTGACATCTGTGCACCTTTGACCTCATGTTAGCTATAGGTTTCCCGTGTTCCATTTATACCTCAAACTTCAGTATAAAATTGAATTGGATTAAGCCCATATTTTCTTTGGTTCAGACTATGAATTGCAAAATAGTGGGCGCGATGCCTTCGAGCCAGTATTTAAAAACTCATAGCAAGACCAAGAAATATTGGGTGCAAATCATCCAAACTGAAACCTTAACAACAAAAAATTCATGCACACAACACAGATAGAACTGTTAGTACCTTTATTTCGTGGTGACATCACATAGGAAAAGATGCATCCACCCTAAATATAGTTTTTCTTCCCCCAAAATATTTTTCTTCAAATGATCCCTAGTAATGGGTTTGAAGTCAGAATGGATGAGTTTTAAAAGGGTCATCCCCTCAGCCCCCGAAGGGCACTACCACCCCCCCCCCCCCCAAATGATACTGGTACTGTTAGACACATAAGGACATGCTGATAATGAAGGGAGAACAAGTTGATCACACTATCTCTGACACCTTTTAGTGGGAGCCACGCTCTTGAAACTGAAATATTTTTCCCGGGCTGCTCTAAAATTTTGGTGACAGATTCAAGTAGGGGAACATCTTGGGCATCAAGACACGATGGTTTGGATTATTTTTAACATTGCGAAAAATAGAAAATCAAGATGGCTTCCAAAATGGCCGCCGATGATACTAAGAACCGATTTTTAGCCATACCTTTGATTGCGATCTTCAACTGAGCGCAATTTATGTCATCTGAAGAGAATTTAAATTATCTACATGCTGATATCAGTTCAGTTTCCCTACTCACGAAGAGTAGATTTATTCAAGTAAACAAGGCCCAACGGCCCCTTTTACATATACAAAAAATCTAACACATGGGTAAAAGTACAAAAGGTTTTATTTCATTTGTCATTGTCATATCTTATTTTTCAATGCATCATGGGTAAATTTTGGCCATTTGCAACAAACGATTTTCATTCCTTTGTTTTAATCAATTAATATAGGCTCTTGGATGCTGTGCAAGATGATACAGGCCGGAAAATATCTTACTCTTAGTCACGAAAGAAATCACACCGCAGAGAATGAAATTCATCTTCAACTTCACCACTAGTACAAAGTTGACAAACTCTATAATCAAAAGCTGTATCGTCTCTCCGGCCTGTTTCCACCCGCAAACAATTACCTTGAACATCTAAGTGAGCTAATTCACTTTTCCAACGTTGATCTTTAAACACAGTGATGTACACTTCAACATTACGTAATTCTTTACTTGCTGTAGTTAAAAGTCTGTTGTTTATTGCATATCCGCTATCCACTCTTGATGTGAAATGTCTTTACCTCTCTTAAAAGATCAATAAATACTGTCTCATCACCAACCTCCTGAGCTAACCAAGCCGAGCAAACCAAACCAAAATATTTCTTTATCAGATGTGGCCCAGTGTCTTTTCCATTTTTGTCCATCAAGATTATACAATAACTGATATGCGTTTTTTAAATATCTATTTCCATGAGTTTGAGAATTTTACGCAATATTTGATTTAAACTCGTCAATTTATAGCAATATATCGGTGTTCTACCAGAGTCGCCGAGTACGCACTTATTGGACGAAGTAATTAACTCCCAAGAAAAACTTGCATGCTTTTGTATGCACACGTTCATAACATAATATTTACCATGACCCCACAATTCAGACCCATCTAATAAAGTTGGCAAAACTGTTTTATTTTAAAAATTAGTAGTGGGCAAACCATGTAATTTATAATACACTCTTGTTGAAGGTGGGTGGTGACATAGCTTTTGTTGGGGCGGGGGGGTTCAGCTAATGTACTGTGGCTTTTCCCCATGAATTTCCTGTCTAAACCAAGAAAAAAAGAAAAGAGAATTCAATTCCTAAATATGGGTAACTGGTAACTGTTTCTAGACGGTGACCGTCAAAAAACCAACGTTCAGCTCGTGCAATTCGACCACCTCTCCTAAAGCACAAAAAAACACCCTTTTGTTTTTTGTGTGTTAACTATCCGTATCCCACCTTCGGACAGCAAGCTCAAGAACAGATTTTTTTTTGTAAGGCAGCGACTGTATCAGAAATAAGTACATATCATCACCTAAAAAATAGCGTCTTAATTTCTACACCAGATTAATTGGGATTCCTCGTCCCTCTTCCACATCAAGCATATTCTTAAGAATTGAAATAAAAATGGAGAAAAATTGTGGGTTAAATATCACCTTGTCGTAGACGATATTACATGAAAAATAACCAGTACCCTCATTTTGATCTATTCTAACACATGCTCTTATTTACTATAGCATATTTAACGATGCAATCCAAAAGTTTACCTTGAATTCCAATTGAACAAACGTCAAAAAACAGTATCAATGGGGACAGTGTCGAAAGCACGGCTAAAATCAACAACTAGGCAATAACACTTGCGTCCTCTATAACACTGTTTTTGAATAATGGCTTGAGTTATAACGCATTATCGATGTACATACCTTTCCTAAAACCTGCTGGACTGTCTGGAATAACAGAATAATTTTCGCACCAAATCTTCAATCTCTGGTCAAAATACTTGTTAAATTTTTACCAAAATAGTTATCAGAAATACCACGGTAATTTCTACATCATTAACACTACCCTTTTTAAAACAAGTGAACAATAAGAGATGAAAACCCAACTTTTCTGGAAAGCTGCATTATAAAAATAAAATATTAAACCACGACAATAATATGAGGCTCATATCAATAGACTCTTTAAATATCTCACTACATACTCCATCCGCCCAACTGCCTTCCTTGATTTCAAATTTCTAATTACAGAACGTATTTCATTATGAGAAATATGATCGTTTAGATCCGATTGCTCATTGTTTAAAACAATGTCATCATTACGCCCAAAAATACTAATATCTAAGACCCCCAAAAAAGTAACGCATCATGTCTAAATACCCCCATAAGTTACAACGCATTATCTATGTGTCACAAAAACATGAACTTAAATCAGTGTCGTTTTGTTCTGCAAATTTTTGACACTTGCTTGCTCCATTATGATCATATATCGCCAACACAAGTCCATTTTAACGACAATTGTCACATTTGAAAGTTGCAACTGAAGACACATTAGTACAGGTTAAATACACAACCATGCATCACGCCATGCATTAAGTGACACAACTTCACGGGCAGAATGCGGTCTTTCACTGAAGGGCATCATATTGCTATACCTTTTATTGCACCTTTTAAAAAGGGAGGATTTTCTTTTAAAATGGTTATTGTGTTGGCAAATTGATGCAAGGGCAAGAAGGGTATCAAAATTTGCGGAAGAAAACGAACTATTGATAAATTTTATGTTGTTACGTGCAAAGACCAATGGTTTTAAACCTATGGAGTATTTAAGACATGCTGCGTTATCTTTTTTTGGGGTCATCTTTTATGTGGTCTGCAATTGTCCATAACCAGAGAAGCGACTTGAAATATTCAAACCATTCAATCGATGTACAACGGTCACCTGTTGACCTACTTTTACCTTAGTGATTTCTGATGAATTGCCAAAACTATTTGAGTCAGAATTCTTTATTAAGATGTCTTTTCAGATTTTTCACAGTAATAGGCTTTTTAACTAACTTCTACACAACTGTTTATAGTAATACTCCCGTCTCCATTGTTAAATAGGGTAGTCTTCCACTATGGTTAGGTCGAACGGTGGAGTTAAGTGGGCGCCGGTGAACTTCTCAGAGGAAGGGGTGCGCATCATCGGGGCTCGGACGTCTTAACTTTACAATCATCGTCAAACCAGCAATCCTGCGGGTATTTGGTTTCTCAGTTAAATGGGGGTTTTGAATCGAACTTTCACGAATGTTCACACGCACCCAAAATATGCAAATTTCCAACCAACACAAACATCAATACAGCAATAATTTGAGCTCAAATATCACATGCATTATCAAGTTCGCTTCATTTCATGATTGAATTTTTTGTCCGACAATCAGTAATTTTGCGTCATTCCAACAATAATTTAACAAAATGTTTGTTCGATACATTATGGCTATGATATGCAATGGTAACGCTACTTATTTTAATCTCCCAAATCAAGAAAGGAAAGGCATATGCTCAATTCTACTTCTACTTACTTTCTACTCGATTTTCCACTTGGAAATACAAAATTTTCAAAAAATAGAGGAAGAAACGTGAGGTAATCGACACACTAGCACACTTGAACCTATAAATGTGAACTCGCCATTTTTATCTCCATCCACTCTACCATTTACAATATGAATTTTGTGACTTGCACATAATTTTAACAGATTTCTACCATTTGAATTGATTACTTTATCTTTCGAATTTCTGTATTGAGCAAAAGCATCTATTTCAAATAGGTCATCCGAAAAAATAAAGTGAGTAGAATCATCAACAATGTAATCATGATCAGTGGAAGTACGTGAATTAAAATCACCAGTGATAACAATATCAGCATTTGGATAACTTGCCTCTAAAGAATATAATGTATCATCTAACATTTCAATAGGAATATTTTCAGACATTTTAAAGGCAAAAGATTGACTGTCAGGAATATACAGAGTAGCAAAAATTATATCGTTTTCAATACCACACAAGGTTTTATCAAGAAGCAGAAATACACCATGTTGAAATTCAGTGTGCAACTGTTTTACACAATCACTAAGCTCAGACCTGACCAAAACAGCAATACCACCACTAGCACGACCATACTGTTTACGTTTTGGTCTAACAGATGTGTATGCCACGTAATTAACAAACTTATCACAAAATTCAAGAGCTGACTTTGCCCAAGTCTCTGTGAGAGCAATAAAATCAAATTGCACACAGTATTTCGTAAAATCAGGAAGATTAATTTTAGACATTAATCCATTTATATTCCAAGCAACAAATTTATGGCTTGTTTTAATACAAGGTTTTCTTGGGCCTTGACCATACCCCTATTTAGGAATAACATCATTTAGAGTCTCATCATACACCCAAATCATTTTTTGACCATGGTGATCGATTGTGGTAAGTTTTTTTATACGAAATATAAGCTCTAGCTACTTGGTGGAACAACTCGCGCTTCTTTTCCCGTAACTTTCTCTGAATATTTCTTGTATTCTTACAAGTCTTCATGAACAAATATACCTGAATCTTTCAATTTCTTGGTCTTTTCCATCACCTTTTGTTTGTCTTTATGTTTACTGAACATGGCAATAATGGGGACAAAACCATTAACTTTAGGTCCATTTGCAATTCTAGGAACTCTCTCAAACTCAATTGTTTCACCAGGTACACCCATATCTTTTGTGAGAACATTTTTCACTTTCTCCTCAGATGATTGCCAAGACTCATTAGGTGGACCCTCAATACCTTCAAAAATCAAGTTATTCCTTCTAGAACGATCCTCCTGTTCATCTAATTGAGTTTGCATAGAACGAATAGTTTCCCGTACTTTTTCTAGATCTTCACGGGTATGCTGCATACAATTGTCAACCTGGTCAATTTTGGGAAGTTTTTCTTTTACCTGCTGTATCTGCTCGTCAGTCTTGTCCAGTGAATTTTCAAGAACCTGACGATTATCCACAGAGGCCCACCTTTTGTCAATGTCATCCAGACGGGTCAAAATACGATCCCGTTTTTGGTCCACAGATAATGTATTTCCATCCATTGGTCCTGGGTTCAGCTCTACATCATTGGATAACTGCAACAGCCTGGTAATAAATGGCGACGTCATAGGGTTGGTACCACATACCGGTAGGCCTATCCCATCACAAGACAATGTAGTGTTCAGTACGGCATCAACAACTGTAGAATATCCGTATTTCACTTCCATGGCATCGGCATAACAGGTGGTAACCGATGCGGCAACAAATTCCAGTGAAACAATCGCATAAGTCACTAACAAGTAGAATGCTACTTTACCCGACATCGTTGATATAAAGTTAGGTCTACCGGCAGTCGAATTCGGCGCCATAACATACTTCCTTGCACGTCGGGGTTTACGATGAGAAAAACATCCAATTCTCACCCTCCATAACGCCAAATCTACACCCATCGTTGAAAATATACTTGCTAGCAACTTCAATAGCTCTGTTACAACAGCCACAATGAATGATAATGTGAAATTTTATGAAATTTGGTGATGTTTTACAGCGGGATATTTGAAAACCGTACTTCACCATGTGGGTTGCCATATTAATCTGTAGTAGGGTTATAAAATGAGAATCCTATTCTTTAAGTTTGGGTCCTCTGGGAAATGTGTGGAACTTTGCAGAATAAGGGGGTAAAATTAGTACAGAGGTAATTTTCAAATCAAGTCAAAATGTGTTTAAATGGACACCAATGTATTTGTCTCATTTTAAGGATTAATAGTTTCTGACCTTTAGTTAAACGGGTACAGCCCTATTTAATATAATGTTTGTGTTATAATTTAAAATAGTCAACTGGAATTAAGGATAGTGATCAGGCCCGTAGCCAGGATTTTTTCGGGGGGGGGGTGCAGATTTTTCCAAAAGCGGACCTTTTTTCCAAAATGTGGACCTTTTCACAACACGGGGTGAATTTGGCAAAAGTGGACCTTTTTGACCAAATATTGTCCTTTTTGTCCATAAAAAGCCTAAAACCCCTATTTTTTCCTAGCTCGCTTTGCTCGCACACATCATTTTTGTGGACCTTTTTGGAATTTTGGAGATTTGGGTACATCGCACCCCCCCCCCCCCGGCTCCGGCCCTTTTTTTTTTTTTTTTTTTTGAAACAGGTCTTTCGTTTGATGCAGTAAACATCTATGTATAGACCCTATTCAATAGGCAGCATGTTGGGGACAAGATAGACACATTCCAGGACTACATACTTCACAGTCAATGATCCTGTGCCAAACATGGATCGATTGACAGATTAATGTATGAGGTCCTGGAAGGTATGCATCTTGTCCACCCAACATGTCTGGTGGCTGACGTCATATGTGATACGTCTATAGATAACAGTTTTACCATAGGTATACTGTGTATAACAAAAATTCCGAATCTGGAATTAAAAAACATAGTTGAGAATTTCTATATGAAGGACATCAATTTAAGCTTAACTATTTCACACAGTGATAAGTAGTGTGGAAAGCATTATGTATATGCAAAAAATACAAATGTTAGAAAATTGAGGCGCCTTAATCTGGAAATCTCTGAGTCAGCCTATAAGGGTCAAGGTTTCCTGGGGGTAAACGGTATCCCGTGCTCAGATTTTGTTGGAAACTGGTGTCAAAATGTTCGCCTTGCCTTATTTTACAATGTTTTGATTTAATGGTTTCGTAATTACTGTCTGTTCAGTAAAGCAATATTAGCCTAAATAGGTAAGTAAAAATAATCCTCCGATACACACAGGGATAGGCCTCTGGTGCTGAATATGAAGACTGCCAGACTTACACAGGCGGGGAATGTGTATTTTTCTTATTGATAAAAAGTGATTAGCAATTATACTAAAACAACAAAAGATAAAAGAGAGGCAGTAGCTCCGACCCTGTAATGAGACCGGAATCTCAATTAGTCTTATGAATGAGCTGATTCACTCTGTCTCAGCTCGGTCTTCACCAATTCCACTCAGTTGATGAATAGTGGGCATCCGTGACGTCATTTGACCCCTAACTTATTGACGGAATAAGTTGTTAACGGTCTAAAGCCGGAATAAAGCCCAGTAGCCTATATGATGTAAATGGTATGTTGGTTAACTGTCAAACTATGACATCACTTGGTGCGAAACAAGACATGTACCAATTATGCTTTGTATGCATGTGTATATTTTTGTATTGCCTTTTCACCCGGCATCTTGACCTGAGGACGGTATGAACAGTTAACAAGCTGTCTCAACCCCTCATCTGCCTCAAATTGACCGCCAATTTAAACCACTGGTAAAGCCCGGGGAGGGGGGGGGCCACTTGTATTCAAAGGTGGATATGATGCGTGAACAAGAAAAACGCGTAAAAAAAGGGTATCTTTTTTCCAACGGCGATGTACGCGCGTACATTGATTAGGGTGTCAAAAACAGCAAAAGGTGGAAAAAGGGTATGTTTTTTACTAAAACCTGAATTGTGATCTAGTGTAATACCTAAATTAAGCAGAGATCAAACATATTGTAAAAAGGTAAGCAAGATAATAAAGGGATATACACAATGCATTGTTTACTGTTTCGGGTAGCAAAACATCCAAAAATAAAATTTCTTTAGTGTAGCAAAATCCTGAACAACAATACTTGTTTAGGGTAATTTTTAGTCAATTTGGAAATACGTGTTTGTAGGGTAGTGTATTTTGGAAGTCCGTGTTCACGCATCTTATCCACCGTTGATACAAGTGCCCCCCCCCCCGGGGGTAATAGGCTCACACCGCCCATTCATCCTGCCATTCATAACTTGTTTCTGTGCTAGAGACTAATCAAGCTAGTAAATGAGATGACTCTGTGCAGTCCTGGGACCGATCGAGACTAATGATTGAGATTTCTGCCACAGTAGTGACATGTTAGGAGATTCGTTGTTTGATCAATAGTCACGACATTTTTGCTCTGCTTCGTTCACAAATTCAATCATAATTTTTGGGACAAACACAACAAAATCTTGAATTCAAAGATATTTGTTTGAGTAATTGTTGGTTCTACAAGACTCAACTAAATAATTCGTGATAAATACATCAACACAGGGAAAATTAAGCGAAGTAGGGCGATTTAGGGCGATTCCGTGTTTTACAAACGCGATTTACCATATAGACACTTTGTGGACGTCAATGGACGCGCATACATACGTGAGCGTTCATACATACACACACTGAGAAAATGTAACGGTCGTACTTGGAGAAAAGAGACTGTAAAGCGCCGTATTTTGTACACTTATTCCTCAATAGGTGCCTGTAAAAGCATTGTAAAGGGGGTGCCTAGGCTGTTTGACCTCGACCATCATTATACCGCAATGATGAACTGAAGGCATACTTAATTCACTACCCGGAGTCATTCTTGGGATCCTACCCTGACCCATCTGAACATATTTTTCTGACACAACTTATGAATTCGGAAAACCCTTCACGAATAAAGCACTGTTTCTTCCGTTAAGGTTTCCGAATTCATACGTGTATCAGAAAAAAAGTGTGTCCATATGGGTCATGTTACGAACTCACATAATTCCGAACATGCTGTTGACTTCAGCTTACAACAACAGACATCACGTCAACAATACCAACACTAAAATCAAGAATCACGGGTCGGGGGGGGGGGGGTACGAAACCCCTGAATATATGACTCAGACTCCTTAATACTATTTGCTTCATTTTCAACCACAAATATATGTCTTTGTATGTGATTTTTGGCTCTCATTGATTTTACTAACTGGCATTAGATTTTTGCTGGCAAGTGCGACTTCCTTCTTCGTTGTAATTTTGTCTTTTATTAAAAATCCCTTCGGATAATCTCTACTATATTTGGTTTTCCATGTGCATATGTATATTGTTAGTTTAATTATTTTGTTACGGTTGCCACATGTTGCTGTGTGAGTGAGGTTTGGCGGTCTAATCTGTATGTTTCTTTCCTTTTCCGCCAAACCTAAGTACAGGGAATAAAAAAAAAAAAAAAAATCAGCACTCTAGCATTCCGTTCAGTTTCAAGTATTTAATTGTTTCACTTACTAGTACATCGAATGAATTACAACAAATTGATTATTTATTCATCACCACAATAGCTTTTGCTATATAGCCCTTTTTCAAATGAACTTTGGAAACATTCGGAGCAAAATACAACCTTTACCCGCTTGCATACATTCACATCCCGGGGGCCACTTGTATTCAAAGGCGAATGTGCGTGAACATGGACTTACAAAATGCACCCTAAACGAGTATTTCCACCCACTAAAAAAGAATACCCTAAACAAGTGTTTTTGTCTGTTTTGCTACCCTAAACAAGTATTTTTGTCTGTTTTGCTACCCTAAAGAAAGAAGTTTTTTTGTCAGTTTGGCTACCCTTAAAACAAGTAAGCAAGCATTGTGGTCTTTATATACCTTTATTGTCTTGTTTTCCTTTACTTCGGATTTACAATATTTGTGATGATTTTGCTCTCTGCTTAATGTGAGTATTACATACCCTAAACACGTCACAATTTCAGGTTTAAGAAAAACATGGCCTTTCCCTTTTTGCATTGTTTTGCTATTTTTGACACCTAATCAAAAAAAATGTGCGTGCGTACATCGCCTGTTGGAAAAAGTACCCTTTATATGCGTTTCTGTTCACGGCATTCATGTCCACCTTTAAGACAAGTGGCCCCCGCGGGTTCCCAAACGCTTGCCAGTGACCCGAATTTAG
>JAMKCH010048361.1:0-11183 GCA_023653785.1 Ophioderma brevispina
AAACTGCGTAAAAACGTATTTTTTGCTTGAAAAATACAAATTTACTAAACCTTTAGTAACCAAACTTTGGAAAACTTCTACTTTATTTTTGTTAGAGTAGCACATTCCTAACATTATGCAAAAACCGCAAATGTCCGTACTTTCCTGCCAGTACTGTAACAAAAGAAAAGCACAACTACCTCTGGACACCCTTTATATGCAAATTGCATGCAAATTAGGTAAAAAAAATCATATTTCTACATATGCAAATTATTGCAGATGTTCAGGTGTCTGCGCTAGATGTTGTTTATTAATTTCTCACAAAATTTTGATGTTGTGGGACCATTGCCGCTTTTGTGAATTCAACCATCGCTCGCCGCCTTGCCCTACTCATTTGTACATTTCCACAATGTTTATTTTGTTAAAAACTTTTCATATATATCTGCCTGGACAATTTCACAGTATATTAACACCAAAATTGTTTCTTTGTGCGATTTGGGTTTTGGGTCTAGTCATTTTTTAAAGTTATTTGACTATTAATAGAAAAGTTTGTCCTCGTGTTTCACCAAATGTACGCTTTTAAAAGCACTCTGTACGGTTTCAGCACTCCATGTCAGCACTTATCATGTATATTAAACCAGCAGTTAAACCCGCGATATAATATAATGCCTTTGTAACCCTTATTAACATGCTAAGTGTTTTTTTAATCAATTCCTCCTTTTTGTGACACTTCAGGGGAGGTTTGCATATAATTTTACGAGGAAACCCTCAATGGTAGTACATTCAGTATCAATGTACAGCTATGGATTGGTCTCCTCTTTCTATTTGTACAATCAAAAAGACTTCAAAATCAAAGTACCTTTGTGAGATCACATGACTCAATAATTTCTTTGAAATTCCGAATTTCCTGATATTTGCTCTAAATAGGACGATTTTAATTTTCAAAAAAAAACAAAAAAATCGGTAAAACAATGATTTTTTTGCCGGTTTTTGCTCTATATGAAAGAAAATATCTATTCTGGCCGAAATAGTGTCATGTTTTTCCCTGAAAGATGTTTTGCCAGATAAAATCCTCCAATCACGCGTTGATAAAGGACTCAAGGGTTTAGATATTGTTGTTACCACTACCACTTGTTTTTACAGTGTGAAAAGAGATAATTCCGACAGACAGACAGAAGACATATACACAGAGAGAGAGAGAGAGAGAGAGAGAAGAGAGAGAGAGAGAGAGAGAGAGAGAAGAGAGAGAGAGAGAGGAACAAACAAACCTATCGTAGCATGCTTAACCATTATCTGACCCTTCGGAAACGTCCTTCTGGGATCTGGAGCATTTTGGGTAATTTTGACCGGTTTTTTTTTGCCTTTTCAAAATACTTTACGGAAAGAGTCATCCGATAGCTCATATCCTGTTGATATATTCCGCTCATATTTGTTCACATGAATTTACTAAAAACAAAACTCCTCTAAAAATATTTATTAATCACGACGTATTTTCCGTAAAACCACGTTTTTTACACTACACTGGTACAAAGTAATTGCAAACATGCAGAAACCAAAAAATTATAACACAAAATGATTTCAAAGTGTACCAGCGGTTGTTAACCACACATCGTGGCGTATCGGGCCTGCCCGCTCTGAGGGTGCAAATGTCCCAGTCGTGGGAAATTTTCCCTCTTAGGGGGGTCACATGGGGGCCAATTTTTCCCGGTCAGAGGGCTAAAAACGTCTGATTTGCAATGATTTTTTTCCCGGCCACAGTCGTCAGGGGGCAACCTGCCCCCCCCCCCCCCCGCCTGTTACGCCACTGCACCCATGATGCATTGAATGTCAAAGTTTTCAAACAAATGTTTATCCCCCAGAATCCTGGGGTGCGAAACAACATTTTGAGTTGAATGCCATTCCCTAATTATGAGAGTGGCGTATTAAAAGAGCTGGCGATTGATAACTTGTCGATTGCAACCCCTGAAGGAATACAGCCACAGAAACGACACCCATTACTCCCCAATAGCCGCTAAATGCTTGTACGTGTTGTTAGGATTTACTCTAAATCTCCCATGGGATCAAGAGATAAAATGCTTGCATAAGACTTGGTTACCATATATCAAGTAACTGATTTCTGCGCAGTTATTATTTGTCTAATTATACCTTCAATACTATGGGTATACACACTGCAAAAGTGAATAAATGAAATAAAAATGTCATCACAATTTCTTTTCCTAAAATCAGTGACCAGTAGATGCGGCATTGACTCGAGCAAATAATAGACCACTGTTGATATCCAGTAAATCCTCTCGGTATTCAGAGGATAAAGGGCAAGTACAGAAGCCATTGTTATTACCCCACGCAGTTGAAAACAGATTTCAGGTGCTCATCACCCGATTAATATTGAGCTATTTTTTTCCATGACGCAAAGCACATATACTTGCCCTCTTTCACGAATAAATAAACCTTAAGCTTCTACTGTGCGTTCAATTAATTTGACCGTATATTTTATAATTTTTCCGAAAAGGAAACAAAGATGAACAAAAAATCATGACAAAAGTTTGTGTAGGCAGACTGTGACCTAGCATCTTTGTGCAGAAACAAAACCTTACATTACAGTAATGCTTTCCAACGCGTAACCCCATTTCTATTCAATTTACGCGAGTGTGTTACATAGATCTCTAATTTTTTTACCACCATGTATTTTTCTAAATCACATGGTGGTATATATTTTTCTAAATACATGGGGTGTAAATTAAAGTTCTGACTCAGAGATTTCGAATAATATTTTTTTGTATAATATTGAAAACTAAAACAACTAGGAACTAAAGATAGTAACCTAAATGCACAATTCCTCCGAAATTTGAGAGAGATTCGGATTTTCTTTTTGAATGCAGTTACATTTGTGTGTAGTATTACGCCCATAGGATACTGTGTAAACAAAATTCCGGATCCGGGCATGTTATACCAAAGTTGTGATTTTCCTATCTGTAAGAATTCGATTTAAGCTTAGCCATTCACACCATGATTAGGATATGTACAGCTTATGTACAATGCAAAAAACACGATTTTTTTTGGAAATGAGGGCGCCCTCCTCAGGAATCTCTGAGTCGGCCCTTAAATAAATGAGTCCAGCCATAAGTTCTGGATCTTGGTTCTGCACAAACGTACCAACACATATCCACCATGTAGGTTTCTGGTCCCATTATTTTTTTTTTTTTTAATTTTTTAGGTTTTTTCTTTTTTTAAAGTTATTGAACTCACTGTAGAACCTCAAAGTTTACTTTAATCGCGAACGAGGCCGCTTCGACATTGATCTTTAAAAAAAAACGGACAATTTTGCGAGACATCCGCTGACTTTAATTTATAAAAACACGCTGGTTTGGGCAAATCATGTCTGAATAATATCTTATTTCAACATATTCCACTCAAAACAGTGTAATTGTCATCGGGTATGAATATAAAGTTCTTTTTAAGTTTACCACTGACCACTTTCCGCGACATTCAATTTCCGAGCCAACAGCGATGCACGGGCTCCATCTTCCTTGACGTTTCTCATTTCCGGTCCACAACACAAGCACTGCGCTTTTCTCCCGTAACTTATTTTAGAGTAAACTCCAGCAATTCATTACGTGGCTATTTTGGACCCATTTAACTTTCCTGTGTCTGTATTCTTCTGAGGTGCATCGGACTCTTTAATCGCCATATTTTGGGGAATAAAAACAAACATGGCAATCAAAATCAAAATATTTTTCGCACTCTTAGGATTTTCTAGGATTAACTTTGTTCAAAAACACAACTTTGGCATTCAATACGCCATACGTGGTTAGGAACCGATATTAAAATTGGAATCATTTTGTGATTCTGGAATCTTTTTTCTGCATGTTGCAATACTTTTGTCCAGTGTGTGTGTATTTGAAAAGGATTGGCAAAATTATATTATTCTTATGTGCTTAACGGAATAAAGCACGTGATTAGTTTGATAAGTGCGAGGGTGCGCAGGGTATGCTATAATGTACTAGCCACGGAGTTATTTACTATCTGGTTTAAAATTTTAATTTCTTTTTGATTTTTTGTAATTTTGGTGTCGTCTGTTGCACGCAGAAAGTCACCTAGGGATTCATTTGATGGTATGCGTGTCTGTTGTGGCAAAAATTTAACCCTGTATTTATATTGACTAATACCCTTTTTACCCCATTGCTCATTTCATCTCAGCGCGGTCAAGTAGAACCATTGACCCAAGATTCATATGGAATGTACACAGTTTGACCTTTGATGAGCCATGTGACTTTGCCCATTCGCAAACACTTTCATTAAAATTCGTCCATTTGAAAATAAGCATCAGACAGGTTTGGTGAAAGTTCTATATCTATGAATCCACACGAAAAAGGCCCTTTCATGTGCGTGGTGCCAGTGGCGGCACCAATCATATGATTGGCGTAAGAATGCGTAGTGGGACTCAGGGGGTAATCCTGTGAAAAATTCATCGGTTTTTGACGTATTTGTCAAATAGTAGTGGAAATTCCCCTTTCCCATTCTTTTTTTTTTCTTTTCTTTTCTTTTTTGTGATATCATCCTATCGTAATTCTCAAGTCCATGTTTAATATATTGTTGTGCACATGTTTTTTTGCCAGGGTCGGCGGAAGCGAGGGAGAAGAAACACAACAATACATGAGCTTTCCATATCTCGCGGACCCGGACAGGAGCACGTGGTTTCCGGTAGGTACTATTTTGTGACGTTGTGTCCTTTACTAAAACTACTATAGATTTAGAAAAACAGAACTATTTAATCACAAAAATAATCTACTGATCCTATCTTAAAGGGCAACTGTCAGAGGATGTGAATAAAAATCTTATTAAAATCAATTTGGTTTTGAATATGGGGCAAATGTATTTTTCTCATGAGATAGTCACATAGATACAGTGACGATGCACAAGACATACTAAAAGGTGGCCTGAACAGTCCTCCTAATATTTTTCCGAGTTTTTTGTAATCTTACGCATGTGTGAGAGTCTAATGGCAAGTCGCCAGCTTTGATTGTTTCCGTGTAAAACTTCTTAAGTTGGCCCTACTTTTAAGACTGGTGACAAGTCAATGTGGGGAATTATAGGCCTATTTCTTTCGCCCACTTATTTTCTGAAATCATCGAAAGAGCTGTTCACAATCAATTGTATTCGTACCTTGTTTCCAATGGACTTCTTTCTGATAACCAATCAGGCTATATGGATAAGGGCGTGCAACAGTAGCAATATTTCTTAATCTCAGAAAGGCTTTTGATTGTGCTAACATTCTCTTCTCATTGCTAAACTTCTAAAAAATGGTATTCTGGTCCTGAACTTCAGTGGTTTCGATCCTATTTCAGTGACAGAACTCAGTCAACTTAATTTCTACCCTTTCTGACTTAAACATATCCAATATGGATTCCCCAAGGCTCTATACTTGGTCCTCTTCTATTATTATTTTTGCAATAATCTTCAATAGTGTAAACTGCATGTACTATGTATGCCGAAATGATTAACAGCAACTTCTTTGTACTTCAGACACCCACACACTCTTAACTTTGAACTTGGTCAACTTAATCAAAATTTCTAATGGTTTGATGACAACAAACTCACTTGAATGCCAAAAACCCAAGTTTATGTCTTTAGTAAAACCGTCATATTCTCAAGCAATTTCAAAATGTAACTTTGCACTGCTGGCAAGGCCGAGTAATGAGTACTATTGAAGCGGTTACCATTTTAATACCAAACAATATCGATATTGTTTGCTAAAAAGGTCCTTTACTTATTAAGTTAACAAAAACCCCCCTGTCTTAAATCTGTTTTAAGTAAGCGAAGACCTCAGAAATGTACAACCTTACATTTACTGACATCACGAAATTAAATTCTCATATGCTGTAACATGGACCTGATTTTCATAGATTGAACTGCAGATGTGTACAGTGAAGGTATACTATAGCAGGTTCGTTTGCCTAATATATTTGCAGATTTGTGCAAGCTCATGCGAAAGACCCTGTTCAGCAATTTTCACAGTGAATAATAGTATACTTGGGTGACCTGCCGACTGACTGCTAGACTACTTCATAGTCGAATATTGTTTGTTGTTTTTTCTCTTTTACCTCTTTTTGATTTTTTAGTTGCCAAACATAAGAGCTACCCATGATGCCATTGTGACGTAGTTGTGGTTTGTGGTTTTCTATTAGAAACTACATAGTTAACCACACACACACACACACACACACACCCACACACACACACTTACATTACTATCTTTCAGACGCTTGTGCGACTCCATAGTCAATATCGTTTATTTTTTTTTTACAATGGACCTCTCTCTGATTTCATCATGTGCTAAAGATAAGCGGCTACTCACGGTCCCGTTCTGACTTAGTTGTGGTTTGTGGTTTTCTATTAGAAACTTCAAAGTTACCACACACAAACACTCATATTTTTATAGCTTAATATTACTTATATTTAGCACAATAACCATCATATCATTGTATTACTCCTCATTTGAAATTTCATCCATACACTAATTAAGGACTAATATCTTTGAGGTAACAACAATACAAGGGCTATGATGTAGTTTAACTGACTGCATTCAAGCACCGCGAGTCAGTAACGTTCGTGGGGTCTTTCGTAGTTGGAGAGGGCACAAGAATAATTTTCTCCCGAACACGAGCTTATTGGATAATAAAAGGCTAGAGGTCGGACATCCATCTTGAATCGGCGAGCTCACTGGTGGACGCTTGGGTGTTTATCGCCCAAGCCCAATACAACTAAACTCACGGCACGGAAAAATGCACTTTCTCGTTGATTTCGCCAGGGCCCCTCGAAAATAAAATGATCCTTTTTATATCCAAAACATCATCAGGCATGTGGTTTATGCAGAAATTTTATCGTCGCATAGATCGGGCACGGAGTTTTTTGCATATTTTCAAAATGGCTTCTAAAATAGCATGGGCTATAGCATGTTCGTAGTTGCTATGACGATTGTGACAATTTAGCACAGTCGTAGTACACAGTCGTAATATTGTATTTAGTATGGAAATTTGACCTCAGGAGGTGCAAAAACAGCGTTCCCCTGCTAGTTCGTTTGTATTATTGGTAATCAGCGAAAATAGCGTGTTCGTGCCCATTCTAAGAAATAACCGGGAATGCAGTCCCCCGAGCCTTGCTCCCGAATTGAAGGAATGAATTTTTAAAGTTGCAAGTGCTGATCTAAATGTAGGCTATATAATAATAACGTGATTCTTTGTGAATGGATCCCCTCGGTAAACGGTCAACCACACTGGGGGAACGTGCCCCACATTTTGCCGGTAAGCAGTGGTCTCCAAGAAAAAAGTCCTTAATTCCATATTGTGACGTAGAAAATTATGAATCAAATAACTGGACTATACCTTTCAGAGGTTAAGAAAAGGGGGAGGGGATTTCGTCCGAACACTTCGGACTTCATCAGGCAACATGAGACGAAATATTGCAGTTCTTAACCTCTGCAAGGTTAGTCCAGTATTTGATTCATAATTTCTTCTACATTATTCACTACTAGATGAATCATAATCTACATCACATCATATATGAGATATTCATGATAGTATAGCGTCAGGTAGAATGGTGCATATTTGTAATTCCAAAAATGATTACTCATAATGATTCTTTTTCATGTTCTACATACATCAACACTTTTTCTAAATCGGTAATGTTTTCTTCAATATTGTGATTTAATTTGTTAACGTATTATTATTTCCTTCATGAAGGAAATATTGAGATCTCACCGTGTATCATTTAATTGAACATGCATGATGATGCAACAATTAACAACTTCAAAAAATCGGCCAAAACCTAAATTTAACGTTCAAACAATAGAGACACTTACAGTTACTAGGTCAGTATACGGTGTACCATTGCACATCCATACTGTGTATTTTTGTACTTAATAGTATAGACTTTTGTGTTCAAATTTAACTATTGTAGTTTTCGTTGCTTCCACAGTTTCTATTGAAACCATACCTACGACGAAGAAGCCAGAATGATGGGACCCGTCCTGCCTCAATCCCCAAGTTTCCCACGAGAGTACCTTAAACCAGATATTCTTCTTGTCCAGAAGTTGTCATATCTAGAATGGATATACTATCTATAGACCTTCAGACCTCTGATCTCAAATGAAAGTCACAAGTGAAGGAGTTTCACAGTACCTTCAACCATTTGAAGTGGTTCACAGATCGCAGTTTATTCAGATGCACAAGTGGTTCAACTGTAATTAAGAGTTCTACATCTAGTGGAGCATACACAGGTTTGACTAACGTTCCAAGAAGGCCACTATCGTTGGGCAAGATGTATAGCCAATACATCGACGAGAGAAAGAGCCAACAAGAATCTTCTCCTCAACCGAATTCTCGAAACAGAAAGTGACGATCCAATTACATGCCAAGGGTTAATACACAATATATGACCATCATCAGAAAAGCCAGTGAAGCTATACTGATTTTAACAACAGGTCAGAAAGAGACCAATGGGTATACTAAATATAATGGATCCATTCATCATAGCCGAGAGAGTAACCTATACGACTTAAGAACTGCCAGGACAGCGACTACGTCACCGCCAACCGAAAATAATGTAACAGGTCTGGAACCTTTGACGTACAGACATTCTAGTGTTGGTAGTCCTGGGTGTATCAGTGAAACTTTGGACATTGGAGACAGGCTGACCGTCGGTCATGATGGCTGGAGGAGTTTAAAAACCGTAATCGAAGTATAAGTTCTGTAAGTGATGACAGTTTTAATACCATTCCGAACGACATTGGATCCTTAAACTATATAAGTTGGACTCAGACTTACATCCCCACATATTCATGAGCAGTCCCAGCGCTCTCCCACTGTTGGTGTTTACATAGACCTTGATACTTGTATGAAGGTAAACCTAAGAGAGATTAAGGGGCAAATGTGCCACTACCACCCAACCTGGATCAGAAGGGTGGTGAGATACCTAAAAAAAAAACGGAAAGCCATATTATTTTAAATTTAAAAATCCAACTCCTGCAGACAGGTAGATTCACACAGAGTCCTTATTATTTCAAGTTAGATGGATTGCAGTCAAGACAACCCCCAAATTTTCATAAAAAATAACAAAAGGCGGCTAACGAGAGACCATAACTACTCTAAGGTTTACAAAACTAGGTAGCAAACCACTCGGGAAACCACAATTGACCAAACGCAGACAAGTAACTGAAAGTGAAACAACCCGAGTACTTCCACTGGAGAAATCGGTCAGTTCTTCGGTGTGTAGAAACACCGATGAAAGGAACTCAAAAGAGAAACAAGAACAAGTGCCCAGCAAACCAAAGTCAACTATTGTTTCTTGACCACACTCATGAAGCCATCTCAATTATCAGCATCTTGTTCGTTCTGTTACTCTTCCACCCATCAGCGTGATTAGTGAAAGTCCATTATCAGAACCTCAGAAAGGGACAACAAGTATAAAAGTGCTAATTGTCAAGTGAACAGAAAAAAATGTTGTCGGAATTCATTCTTAATTTTACTTATCCGGAATATAATTAACATGAAAACGTTTAGTGTAATACTAAATTCGTAAAGTTGTTATGGAAATTGACTAAGATGTCTGATGTACTTAGATCCTGAGACATATCCAACAAGTCTGCCCATTATAATTGATAGTTTTTTGCCATGTAATCAAATGGACGAAAGAAAGTGGAGGTTTCTGTTCGGATCAAATGTCATTATATATTGGAGTAAAATACGACCATTGCTTTGGCTCAATGTGAATAATCCTTTTATATGTACATTAGACTAACGTTGTTTTCATTATTGTCTTGTTGGAGTTACATTGATTATGGTATTTGACATGCTGCAGCAATATTTTATATACTCATCTTCCAATTTAACTCCAACCAATTTAACACTTATTGCATAATAAGATTGCCGCTACCATCGTAAATAATTAAATAAATGCTGCTAGAGTATTGTTCTACTCATTTTCAAAAATCTGAATCTAAATCTGATTATGCTATCGGTTTAGTGATACGTACAGATTTCCTTGGTATAAATCAACTTAGTCTGGAGAATATATTAATATTCTCTAAAGGTAATAGAGTGACCTTCACTCGTCCTGAGTGACCCATCCTCATCTTATAATGACGAATTCACTCGAAAATCACTCTAATTGAGTGAATATTTTCATTATTATGATGGGCCCTCGGACAACTTTGATAGTGACTTTAACTCTTTTACATTAGATAGTATATGCATGTTATGACTTGAATATAGATATGGTGATTGATAGGGGAGCTATATGAACTTTGACCTTGGTGGCTCAAAAAACACCAGTCTCGTCACCTCGACTTCCGGGGGGGGGGGCACACTCCATTTTGAAGGTGAGCATATGTGGATGGCTTGTTAAAGCAGCACTGGCACATTTTCACAAATATGAAATTTCTACAATTTGCTCTCAAATGATAGTCATGCCATTGGAAAGAACAGAGATATATTTTTAACACATAAAAATAACCTACCCCAAAACAGATAGGGACATTGATCCAGGTAATTTGTAGGCCAACTTTTAAGTTTTTTCATAACTTTTACTCAACAATGTGATCTTTACATGGATTTTTTTTGACCGTACGCACTGATATTAAAACCAGAAAGTTTAGACCTGTCAAACAGTGTGCATAGCGTGGGAAACACGCATCCGGCGTGCGTGTTTTCTTGTGTTAAAACACCATTTCGTCGTCTTGCTGAATTTAGCGTCGCCGGCGACGTTCAATTACAAATCGTTCTGTTTTACCCATAAGGAAGCCTATTTGGTCTTAATCATTTCGGGTGAGGGCTTTTTGTATATAAAAGCGTTACAACAATGCAAAAAATGCGATTTGAAAAACTTGAGGGCGCACTCATTTTTCAATGTGCCAGTGTCTCTGTTAGCCCCACGTTTTCAGCGTTAATACTAAAGTAGGGGGGGGGGGGGGGGGGGGGGGGGGGGGAATATGTATTGACCTACATTGCGCTATATTGATTTAAAGAAATATGAGCTGTGAGTAGGGGGGCTTCGTGACCTCATTATGTCTAGACTTGTCACATGGCACGAAAACACGTGACATTTCAGCACGATGTATTTTGCACTGTAGGTCGGGAACGCATAACAATGTAAGCATGGTTGTCGGTTTTAAGATGTTCTACTATTGAAAAGAAATGGCATCTGCAGGT
>JAMKCH010048362.1:0-55187 GCA_023653785.1 Ophioderma brevispina
AAATTCATGTTCTAGTGTCTATAGTCCAAGGCTATACCCATGTTTCAGGGTCCAGGAACCCAATACCATTGTTAACAACAACGGATAATTTGGCAGCCATCTTGAATTTCAAAATGGCTGCCAAGTAAAACAGTTTTGCCTACAAAAGGTATTCAAAACACGTAGAAGTGCATAGTAGTACAGAGGGACCCCCTGTAAAAATGATAAGGTTTCAAGTTCGAGTGTGAAATTATGTCTTTAACCATGCGTTAAACCTTTTATCTGACATTTTCTTACACTGACACTTTGTTAACAGGCTCACAATTCAAGATGGCAGCCGGTATGGCTGTATTCAAAGATCTTAAAAAGCTAGAAATTGCCACAAATTTCTCTATAATTAGTTAACATCCATAAGTTTTGATAAAAGGGTAAATTTAAGTATGTGATATTAAGTTGTCTATTAGAAGGTCATATCTGATATTTTTGCTTTGTAAACATGCTTAAAATTCAAGATGGCAGCCGTAATGAATACCTTCAAAAATCTCAAAAACATCTCTAATATATTAGTATTGGCATATCGCTGAAATTATATTTACGATAAAAAGTGTAAAAAGTACGAGATATGTCTTTAACCATTAGAAAGTCATATTTGGCATTTTTATTTGGTTAAATATCCATAAGTTTAAGATGGGGTCAATACATTACTAATATATGGCAGTTTATAGGTTTCAAAGATCCTGAAAGATGCCCATATTTGTCACCATATTGAATTTTATGCAAGTTTAACAAAAGAGAAAACCAGATCATGACTTTCTAACAGCTTTAGTCAGAGTAGTGAAAGACAAATATCGTATGCCATTCATCTGGGGCTGTATTTAATTTCATCATAATTTTTAGATTATGTAAAATAAATATTACAGATATGGCAATTAATAAATTTCAAATATCTTAGGTGTCCATATCGACCTTTATTTTGAATTTTAAACATGTTTAACTTTAAAAAATCAAAATGTCATAAATAAGTATTAATGTTCAAAGAAATTTATCTCATACTTTTAATAAACAATTTGATAATAATTTGTGGATGATATAAAATATATTACAAATAATGTTATACGGTAACTTATAAGATCCAAAGATCTTGTAAGGTGGCCATTTTGGCTGCCATCTTGGATTTTAAGTATGTTAACTAAATAAAAAAAGATATGAGTTTCTGATGGCCAGAGACATATATCTCACCATACTTTAATTTACACTTGTTTAATATTTCTGGGATGATAGGTATATGGCAATTTAGGTTTTCAAGGTTTCGGAAGGTGACCATTTTGAAATGTGAGCATGTTGAAACAAAAATCACAGATATGATTTTCTATAAAGGGGAAAGACATATTTTGGTACTTTAGTTTAAACTTTTGCTGTAACTTTATGATGATAAAACTAAATATGTAACTGACAATTCATAAGTTTTATAGTTGTTCGAAGGTGGCCATATTGGCGGCTACCGTGAATTGTATGTTAGGAAAACAAAGCTGCCATGTGTGGCTTTCTAATAGTCAAGGCCATGTTATCTCATATTCATTCTTTTCTTTGATGATTTTTGGATGCTATAACCAAATATATATTACAGGTTTATGACAATTTGTAGGTTTTAAAGATCTCAGAAAGGGGTTACCACCTTGAATTGGAGCATGTTAACAAAGGCATATAGAGGCTAATCCTATACTCTAACAAAGAAGTACAGAAGGACACCAACTACTCCGCTCCTCAAAGAGCTCCAGTGAGCATGCTGTCTCTAAGCTTATGCTTCTTACAAGGGTATTTCTGGACAATTGCCATCATACTTGTCCGAATACCTCTCTTTGTATATTTCTGGCAGGCCAGTCTTGCGGTCTGAAGATGACAAGATGCTCCTAACTGTTCCTCGTACAAAAAAGAAGGTCAGTGGGTGACAGGGATTTTAGCAATGCAGCCGCTAGCCTATGGAACTCTTTGCCAATCTCTGTTTGCCACTCCGGGTCCATCGTTACTTTTAAGAAAGCAGTGAAATACTATTTCCAAAGAGTTGAGCATGTCCTTAAACTGGCATATATTGTCTCATGTATTTTTAAAAATTTGATTGTGCTACTGTTTCTTATACTATATATTAGATGTTATGTGATTTACCTCAAGGTCCATTACTCTTAAATCTACCATATTATCGTGTTTAGGCCAAACAAAAATTCCTTTTTATTTGTAAACGATTTTACCTTAATTAATAAGGCACTATATCAAATGATGTTTGTATTGTATTGTATATCACATCTGTCGATGATTTAACTAAAAAAAAACGAAATTAACAGATAATAGTGTCTACAGGCATGACCGGTAACAGACATATCAAGACTTCAATTTGCACATTTATTACATTTTTGAAGGCAAACTGTCTGTAAAATACACTGCCTTTAGCTGCCATTTTGAAATTTAAGATGGCTGCCATAACCAAGTGATCCAATGTTGCTATCAAAATACTTATTGAATTTCTAGACCATGGAAACATGGATATAAACACTGGAATCGTGCCTCTATACCAGTCTCAGAAACCGGGATATGGGCAAAAGTAACTTTATTCGGCGGCCATTTTGAAATTTAATATGGCCGCCAAAACCAAATGATCCGATGTTGTTATCAATAATCTTATTGGATTCCTTGATCCTTAAAACATGGGTATAGACACCAGAATCATGCTTCTACTAGTCTCAGAGACCGAGATATGAGCAAAATATTGGCGGCCATTTTAAATTAAAAAATGGCCGCATAGGGGAATTTAAAAAAAATGCTAACATTGATTTTCTTATTTGGTGAACCATAAGCTTTCAGAAAATGTATAGTTTTCCTAAT
Organism: Ophioderma brevispina; assembly: GCA_023653785.1. NCBI lineage: Eukaryota > Metazoa > Echinodermata > Ophiuroidea > Amphilepidida > Ophiodermatidae > Ophioderma > Ophioderma brevispina. The sequence continues at coordinate 2,857 of JAMKCH010048362.1, forward strand.
CTCCATAAAAAAGCCAACAAAATTACATAAGGAACCTGACTATATTGTATATGTGCTAATCCCGGCTAATACACCTTGTCAGATCAATATCTTACTACAAGCCTAACGTACTACGCCTGGATGCTTTTAGTTATGGAAATGGCAAGATAGATCACAAAATTCTGGCAAGGATGTCAACACCTTGATTTTACATGGCACGGAATGCCTGTCACTTTTGCTGTTTTAGCTGCGTTTCGGTTTTCACAGAATGTAAATTATCCAGATTATTTTTCATAAAAGTGAATCCGATTTCAGTATCTTGTCTAGTTCGTTATGTCAGGATATTTTTATGCCGTTCTTTCCCATTGACCTATACACATGGATAGCGGGCTGCCGCACAGTTGAATGGTCGCCGAGTATCACAACAGGAAGTTGCTTTTCTACATTGGTAATATGGCGGAAACAATGCATACACTTGCTGGTGCACGTATTCCACACAGATTTTCTATTGTTGTACAACTTTGACAAGGTGTATGCATTGTCTCCCGCCATATTACCAAGGTAGAAAAGCAACTTCCTGTTGTGATACTCGGCGACTCAGACCCACTGACCTCTACACATGGATAGCGGGCTGCCGCACAGTTGAATGGTCGCTGAGTGAAACATCAGGAAGTTGCTTTTGGACCTATACAATATGGCGGAAACAATGCATACACCTGTTGGTGCATATATTCCACACATATGTTCTATTGTTTGATAAGGTGTAAGCATTGTTTCCCGCCATATTGTATAGGTCCAAAAGCAACGTCCTGATTTTTCAATCGGCGACTCAGACCCGCTATCCATGTATATACGTCTAGCCCTTTTCCTTTTCATCATTATCAATTGTGCTCTTTTGTTCAACTGTCCATTATAGTTATGAAAGCGGTCAGAGACCGTTATTTAAACCTATGAATATTAAAAAAAAAAAAAATTAGAAAATGGTGCGCCCGCAGGCGGAGTGCCCATCTCTCTGTCATTAGCGTTTGGGCCAGACTCCCTCATATAATGTTGCTGTGGGGGGTTCGCCACTCCTCCCGCACAGCGAGTCTGTTTTGCATTCCCAGCATATGCCGGTACTCATTTATACTCCTGGGTGGAGAGAGGCAAGCGAGGTAAAGTGCCTTGCCCAAGTGCACAACACATTGGCAACAGCGGGGCTCGAACCCACAACCTTATGCTTATGAGGCGAGCGCTGATCCACTGCACCACATGTGCCCTAAATGAATGAATATTCATCACACCGTTATTTTTGCCGAAAGTGGTCTCTGGACACTTCCGGAGAAAAATAACGGTCTGATGAATATTCATAGTTAAACAATAAAGGACAACTGAACAAAGGAAAATTCTAGAAACACCTCGGCCTCAGGTTGGTACAAATCATATTGAAAGAACTCAATATAAAAGCTAATTGTGAACACAGATTGCCATCTACTTGTTAGCTTATCTGTCGATATACGATTCAGCCAAAGTAGTGACACTAAGTTATGCAAATTTCTTCTTCAATATTTTATAGGGACAATCGAACATTTTGCCCCTTTATTGTTGAAATAAACACCGATGAAAGAACAGGTGACTCAATACAAAAGCTTATTGTGATTATCGGATTACCACCATCTGCTGGTTAGATAATACATGTATATCGACAACGAATCAGCCAAGATAGTGATTCAAAGTCATGGAAATCTTCAGGTGACTCAATACAAAAGCGTATTGTGATTGTCGGATTACCATCTGCTGGTTAAATCTACGTACGACAACGAATAAGCCAAGCTAGTGATTCAAAGTCCTGGAAATCTTCAAAAGACAATTTAAACACGTTGCTTTTTTTACTTTAAAATGGTAACAATTGAACCCCATAACGCCAGATCACTTAATACGGGATTTAAAAATAAAATTGAGGGAGAAACGTATAAAAAGAGAAGGGAATTTCTGCCTTGTTTTCTTTATACGCAATAGAGTGCTAATGATAGCCGTAAGACAAAGCCTATTTAAAAATTGCCTAAGATAGGATATCTTCTTAGCTACAACTTCTTTTAAGAAGCACCATCTGCGTAACAAGCATTCGGTAGTGCACCACGGATAACTCTGTATCAAGATCTTTAATTCGTGGTGTCATAATCCGGGGTCAGATATACGTGTGAAAGCGTTATTTGAACTGAACCTACTTAAATATCCAAGCCTGCCTACTAAATAACCATTAGATACGGCTTAACCAATCAATAGGATAATCTCCTCAACAGATGGGGCCATTTCTAAATCAGATCAGGCTTTCCTCGACAATAAGATTATCTCTCTAGAAGAGTAAACCTATTATCGACTAGACCTTGGTGTTAGACTCCTGCACAAATGAACATAACAGCACAATTGGTGTTTTTAATTAAGAAATTACGACGTATATGTAAGATAAAGAATTCAAAAACACACCGTTATGAAAAATAATGGAGTTTTGATAAGGTCTGGCTTGCCTTTTAGACTCCGACCTAGCGGCTCGCCTAATGGCTCGCCGCTAGGTCGGAGTCTAACAGGCTCACCAGACCTTATCAAAACACCATTATTTTTCATAACGGTGTGCTTCTCATCCTTTATCTATTACGTAGAGGTCAGTGCTCAGACCCGCTATCCATGACTGTGTAGAGGTCAGTGTCCTTTCCCTGCAGCATATTTTATTTTGCCCTACGGCGTAAAGGCCAAGAGAATAATAGATCACCTGTACAATTTGAACATTTCTGGAATTCAATAACAGGTGGATGTATTGTAGTCATGTAACGTGGTTCTCTTGCCCTACGGCCACAGCAGCTGACAACATCCCGCTGGGTTATTGTTATGACTGCCATTGTTCAAATAGAGTCTCTTCAACAGACTTTTAATAGTAGGCGTCTGTGAAAATTTGATATTCGGGTTTAATACTAAGGATTTAAAACAAAAATACGTGACCGGTTAGAAGTTTTTCTGTATAACGGTTTCAGGTGGTATAAAAGGAACCATTTTCGACCAAAAAAAAATCCTACACGGTCTTCGATTTTTCTTGGGACATTCGAACTAATTGTTCGTGTTTTCAAATGGCAGTAGTGCGTGAACTGATGCTGGTGTAATCCATGCACAGCGGGATGCTGTTGGCTGCTGTGCCCTACGGCATGGCTTCCACTTGCAAAAGGGCTGTCGGTGATAATGAATAAGTAACTTACCATCGCATTCCGGAACAGCTTCAGCCACAAATGAGAACAAAAATATGGCCAAAGGAAACCACGCTGCAAAACATTTCACGTGCTTGGGCATGACTGCCTGTTAAAAAGGAAAAACAACATACAAATTAAAAAAAAAAACATATTGAATATAATATATATACAAAGTCTCTCGACTCCCGTTTCTGGACAATAGGTCGTCTATAGGACCAGCATTTCTTTAATCATATTCCCATTAGAATTTTTCACTGAAAATAGTACCACATATACGGGGTCGTAAGGCAATTACAATTCATCAATAAAATTAACATTCCACAAATTAACCTAGAGATTAGGGGCAAAACATAGTTTTGGGAACACAAATTGACAGATTTCCACAAAGTATACGTGGAATAAAAGTTGTTTATGTGTTCTAATAGGTTGATCCAACTTACACATAACAACTTCATTTATAATGCGCCTCTGCCACTGGATACAAAGCGCAATTAAAGTAAAGAATGGCAACAGATAGAAACGAATGTGAGCAAATCTGCAAGGTAAAACAAGCCTGAGAACAATCAATAAGGATATAAATGTGTTTTGAGCTTGGATTTGAATGTGGTAATACTAGAGCTGTTTTTGATGATTTTGGAAGAGCATTATACAGTTTAGGTGCAGGAATGGAGAAAGCTCTCTCTCCAACACGTTTCTCGGACATTGGTACTTCAAAGTTTACGGTGCTAGCTGAACGTGTAGACATTGCAGTTGGCCTGGATCTAATATTGGGGCAAGAGTCAATGTATGGAGCAGAGAGCCCTTGTAGATATTTAAAAACATAGGAAACAGTTTTAAAAATGACGCGTTCAGATATGGGAAGTCATTGTAGCTGATCCAAGAGTTGTTGGCAATAACCACTTGTGATGCAGCACACTTGTCCAGTAACTTGGAGGTAAATTGCATGTTTGCAACGGGCCGATAGTTCTTACGTTCCTTCATATTGAGAGAAGGCATATTCAAAACTGGGGTGATTACGGCCTTCTTGAGATCATCTGGAAAGGTCCCAGAGAGTAAAGAGCTATTGATAATTCTGGTCAAAGTCGGCAGCGTCACAGTGATATATTGTTTAATGAACCATGTCGGCAAAGGGTCAAGGACACATGACTTCCTTGGACACTTGTTAATAATTTTAAGGAGTTATTTTTCGGAAACAGAGTGAAAATCAGACATTAATCTGGATTTGGTGATGTACTCAAGTATGGGTTATCAAAGGTATTGTCATTAGTAACATTATCAATATCATTGCGAATCTTATGTTGAACTCAATTATGTTATTTTTAATATGTCATAATTTTGGTAGGTGGCGTTGTCTGCCATCTAACTTTCCCATTGGTTTGTACAGTGGCGGGATGGAAATATGGCGAAATCAAAGTGATCGATATCAGCATATAAAGGTTACCTGGATATTATATTATTTTTGTTTGATTACATGAATATGTAAATACTTAAAGGGACACTGTGGCAATTTCTGGACCAATGATGCTGACATTACTGCCGGCATTTATACCAAATTTGAAAAGCATGTTGTCATCAGCTCACAGACCATTGCTATTGTATATGTGCTAATCCCGGCTAATCCATCTTTCACTTGCCAGATCAATATCTTACTACAAGCCTAAAGTACAATGCCTGAATCCCGGTCTGAATGCTTTTGAATTGTGTCGCAAAACATGCTAGATACACTGTAAATTCTGTCAAGGATGTGAACGCCTTGCTTTTCTCTCCAGAAATTGCCACAAACTGCCACCTCCTCCTGGAACTCTTCCTGTTTTTACTGTTTTTTACAGAATGTAAACATCCAAATAGTTTTCAAACTCGTGGAAGCGATTTCAGTAAGGGTCTTTTTCATTATGTATTTTTTTCATGCCATTATGTCCCTTTAAACAGGAAATATCCATGATTACTGGTTTTATTCTTTTTTACTGACACTCCCGTTGGTGGACACGGGACCCGCCCTAATTATCTAATAAAAGGATGGATTTTAAATGGGGGAGAAGTAGATAACCGTCTTGTGGTCTCCCCTGTTAGTAACCACTAGCCAGTGAACTAATCGCTACAACACCAAACACTCTTTCCCTTAACATCATTTCTTATATATACCCAAGTATACCCATATCATGACTAGACCTCAGCGCAGGCCTTTTCATTTTGCATTTTGCGTTCTTATATCTGGCTTACGTTTCAGTCAATTTTCTTAATTTTCTTTTTTTTTTCAGAATATAAATTGAATTTAATGCCCTTTACAAAAACAAGAACAATTCCATGGTTCAATGTATGCATCAAGGTTAAAGAGACACCAGGATATTCCTAGAAAAGAAGGCGCCCCTCAAATTTCTAGCAATTGTAAGTGCCGTGGATGGTATGTATGTGGTAAATGATCTAAGATTGCATCCACGTCAACGGAACGCCATGCAGTTGGTAGCGAGCTGGTATTATGTGTTCTCGTCGATGAATTTTAAAGACAAGACTAGCAGCTGCCTTTGAACTCGCTTAACCATCGTCAATTCTATTGCTATAGAGCAAGAGTTTCAAGGAGTGCAGGAATATAGACTGCCGTAAACTACAGATTGAAAACCATGGGCCCATGGGCCGTAATTATATCCTGTGTAATGTGGGCACTGAACACGAAGAAAATGGATCGAGTAACAGAGTCCTGGGAAACCTCTACGTACTACCACCGCATGACCTGACATGGAGGTAGGAGAGAAGGAGAAAGCTTTCCCAAATCCCTTTGAACGATGATCATCGCCGCCCTCGTTAAAACAGGTCGTAAAATATTGGATTGGAACAATCAAAACACGAGATCGATGATGCTGATAGATGTGCATCAAAATTGATCGATTTGACATAGTTAAGAGATAGCGACACATATTGTAAGAATGTGCATTTCTTATAAAAGCATGAAACTGGCATAATGTTTACAATTAAATACGAGTATTGATTATTTTTAGACATGGAAACCACGTCACAGTTCAAGCATCTCAAGGTAAAACAAGATAATTTCGGATCATTTGTCGTCATTTATTAGAAAGCGAGCTTAGCATGTTTCTAAGATGAACATTGATTAGATTCTAGTGTCCGAAGTGCCCGTTTTCAATTGTCCCGAAGTTGGCCCATTTTGGTGAAATAATGAGACCCTTGGCGATATCCGATTTTCACTCAGAGAAAATACATGTTTTAAGCACGATCCGTGTACAAAGTATGTTAAAAGGACGTCCCATCGCATATTTACCACAGCTTGTAATGTACATCGATGCAATGTGATGACAATGCATTCAGATTAACATTGATCTCGTAGTACGTTTTTATTTGCAATGTGAGCCTAATAAAATCTATTTCATAGTATATTCATGTTTTTAGGAAATTATACAATTATAAATTCGAGTATCAGATGGAGCATATATAATTCCGATTGTTCCATTTTTGTTGGATTTTGGTGATTAAAATGTGAGTAGGACTGTAGAATTTTCAAAAAATTCACCAAAATGTATCACCAGTGTGCTATGTCCCTGTATCTCTTCCATGAAATGTTCATGGTTATGTTAATGAATTAAGATAAAGAGAGATAATTTAGGAGACATCTCCAGCAAAATATGCCCCCTCCATTTTTAACAATTTTACAAATATATCAATCAACTGGAGGGAAAAAACGCCGTAAAACCATCTTAATGTAATAATCTGCTTTTGTATTTTCTGTTGTGCATGGACAAGCTATCGAGTATGCTTGTTTTGGGGCCGATCAGGAAAGCAGGGGAGTTCAAAACTAGTGTTTGTTGTGTTCTTGTTCATAACCTACTGAAAATGTCCTCGGAATTGAATCATACATACAAAGCCAAATATATAAAAATTTGTCTCCTCATAAATCTTGTGTCACTTTAACTGAAGAAGACCGTCTTTGATTCAGTCGATGTGTTAGGTATGTACTATATTCTGATGTTTTAAGTATTTTGGACCTCAATTGACCTTTTGTGCCTCTAGGTGACATGAACTTGACCTGTGCAGGTGGTTCCATATCACCAATTGGTTCCAAATTTAATTGTCTCCTCTCTGCCCAAATGTGATGCTTTTATAACAAAAATGACCATTTTTACCATTTAGTCGCTTTACTAACATTACAATTCTGTGGTATATATGACCAATTCGGGACCAAATTGAGAAACGGGCAACTTCGGGCACTTTCAAGGTTGGTGTCATTGTTTAGATACGGCATTTGTCTTCCCAACTCCAGTTAGAGTTGTTACCATATATCATACTTTAAGAAATTACAGCGTTCCAAAACTCAGTTTCAAAAACTAATATCAATGTAAGGTCATCTTAGGAACATTGCTATCTCCGATTTTTTTTTTTTTTTTGGACTGAAATACTCAGAATCTCGGCTGTAATCGACTCAATCTCTTTGTTTTCGTCTCCACATGTAAACAACACCACTGCGCACAGGGGATATACATTTCTGCGCACAGGTCATCTTGTTCAAAACTGAGCGTGCCAGCTTCTGTCGGCGATGATCATGGAACATGAAGGAGCACTCTTGCACGAGAGTGGCTTTGTTGGGTCTTGCTTTTACAATGGTTGCCAAGTGATATAATTGGGAATAATCGGCGTTGCGTAATGCAATTCGGGAAGAGCTTTCTCCTTCTCTCCTACCTCCAGACCTGACGAAGCGCTCCTGACTGAGATTGATGGGTACGCCCAAGAGGGTTCTATATAGTCGATGGAACAAAAGTTACGTCATCTTTAGAATTCAGCCGTCTCGCATGTTTGCGACACAAGAAAAACATAGAGTACCAAAACAATGGAAAGCACTGGCTGCTCGCTTCTCCACAATTGTGGTGGCCGCTTGCATTACACTAATCGTAGTGATTACAAATTGATGTATGGTAGAGGTGGACGGGTGTAATAATAGTGCCACTGGCTCATTGTGCTAGATACTCTTTTTTCTCATAAGGCCATGCGGCGCTAGGTGAAAAAGGATTGGTATTCTTTGAGGCGGTTTATTTAAATCGAGACGACTGACGTTCATTTCATTCGTTGTGTGGCATATGGGAGGACAAAATTTAACCACCCAATAAGCACCCAACATCCAAACAACTGATTGTGTTGCCGATTGTATTGAATTGAAATTATGTGTGTATACAAGACCAAATAATATTATTATTCCGTGCAATATTAAAAATTCAGCGCCCAGCACGGACGACTGGTTTTGAAAGAGCTTCCACTCTCTTGGTACGCCCACCTAAATGAATTATCACCATCTAAATACTTTTCTAGTGACTCCATACGTTCAGGTAGACGGGATAAGAGCTGTCGCAGCCTCATTATGTTTGTCAAGAGCAGTTGAAAAAGGAAAGGAAGCACCTGTTAGTGAGTCAAGGCAGGAAGGAAAGAACGGAGGGTGAGATTGAAAGAACGAGTGAAGAGGATTGAACGGAAAAGGGAAGAGTGAGCAATGGCGGATCAGCCCCCCCCACCACTCTCCAACAAATACCAATGCCTACAAGGGCACTTACTTACGAGAAAAAAAATCCTCTGTAACTCATGAAATTACAAAACGTGCGGCACATACCCGTTACAGCGTGAACGGCAACACGCGCGTCACTGTTTGAATTTAAATGAGACACAATTACAATAGCTGAAAAAATATATTTAGCATAATCAGAATGAAATGGACCATACTGAAATCACTTCTCAATTTTGAACACAATTTTAATGGTACTTCTTAAGTAAGAAACAGCAAGGTTTACAGGAGACACTTCAAAAGTAGTAATTGAGACTTGCTTGTTCCGAAAAAGCCAAATTGGTAGAGCGATGGGTAATCTTATAGATGTTAGGTCCTAAAAGGTATCCATCGCCGCTTTTCCTAGCGGATAGCATCACAATGGTATATTTCATATAACCTTTCGGACAGATTTCCTGGTCGCATCACCTTGATAATGGACCTGCAACCAAACTATTTAATTACCCAAAAGGTGGTTTAGCCTAGTAGTTAATGACCTGTCTCAGGAAAAATAACCGCGGCTCCGCCTGTAGTTCCCGTGGACCAGCACAATTATGGACAGCAGAGGTCAAATAGGGGGTCAAAATTGAAAAAATGTCCAAATGTACAAAAAGGGTATCAATATTCGTTGGGCAAAGAAATCACCAAAATGTAATAGTTTGTTCACCTCTGACCATTAGTGAAAGAGCTATGGGCCAATGAGCTTTTAGAAGAGGTCAAATTCGCTACATGGTCAACCATTGTACCTTTTACATAATGTTAGTGTCTAATGATATGTTTTCCTGCATGCCAAGTCACTAAGCAACTTTCAATTATAGCCTGACTTGAAATTTCAAAATGGCTGCACACATCATTTCCAATCATCAATGTTACTTGTAACCTTGCTTGGTCGCGCAGTGTAAATGCGGGATGTCTTGTCCATCTGATGTTAGTGTCAGATTATCATGTGCATTTATTCTACGCAGACGTTGAGGTTTGAATAGCGTACTGGTAAATATTTGCCCTCTCCTAAGCTCCAACAATGATGCAGATGTGACAATGGGGCATCTGGGTTCAGCATGATGAATGCCTGTTAGTTGGCTCTGGGTACGAACCTTGAAATTATGTGAATCAATGTGCAGGGGAAATCTGAGAGTGGATTTCCTCCTCATGCCTCCAACTTTTTGCCTTGTGCTTCGGCCATTTGATGGTCGCGGGGGTCGGGTGGGGCTGTGGTGGTATTTGTATCCCAAGGTGGATATTGTGTTCATATGCATATTTTCACTTGGCAAGAAAAACAAAACAACCTAAGCATGTATTTGGTTGATTTGACAACCCTAAACAGGTATTTTGATTTGAATTTGCTACCCTAAACAGGTACTTAAAATGAATAGGCTATAGTCTCTTATTGTACTCTGCCCTGATAAAGGAAATATTCACACATAATTTCATTGAAGTTTCCGTATATTTAATTTATTCGTTTGTGTAAAAGCATCAATTTGCGCAGATCAAGTCTAGGCTTATACTATTAGGGACACAAAAATCATATCTAGTGCCTACTAAATTTAAAGCAATAATGGCACATTTTTTTAAGAGCGCCCCCAATTTTCAAAATTTGATATTTTGGCACAGTTACGTTGGTAATTGTCTAGGAATAAAATAAGCGATTTTGTAATTAGAATTGGGATCCCAGATTGGACTTAACGGCAGAGCTGGAAATGCTACGTTTATGTCCGTCCATTATGAAATAGTGCCACCTCGAGAAAATAACCTCCAACTTGACTTGCCTGAACCAATAAAACAACTAATGGGTGAGCGTAGACACGTACATGGCGCTATTTCCCGGCTATTTCACATTGGAAGGCCGTTTCAAGCAGCCGTTGAATTATTATCGGAGATCTCCGATAATCATTATTCTAATTACAAAATTCCTTCGTTTGTGACACACAGACATTTTCGAGCTTAACCGTTCACAGGTATAGTTTACTAGCCAGTTACCAATGCAACCGTGTAAAAATCTCATTTTTTTGAAAAATTGGGGGCGCTCTTCAAAAAAATGTGCTATTATTGCTTTAAAATTATATCCAATGCACTTAAATTTCAAGTCTTTTTGAAGTTTTGTACCTAATATTTCTTTTATTTAATGGGTCTCGTCGTAATTTACAGTTCAGATTAGCACCGGAAATATCCATATATTATGAACCCAATGATGTTCATTTTTAATGTCATGTTTTTGGTAGTTCGCATTGTCTGCCGTCTAACAAGGGTTAACTGAATTTTATATTATTATTTGTTGCTCAATTACATGAATATGTAAATGCTTACACAAGAAAAATATTTATAATTACTGGTTTTAATCATTTTTACTGGCACTCCCGTTGGTGGACATGGGGGTCCTTGGGAACCGCACTAATTATCTGATTAACATGGCAATGGATTTATTTATTTATTTATTTATTTATTTATTTATTTATTTATTTATTTAAAAGAAGTGTATCCAAAAATTAGACCAATACATGGGATATGAGTTTGAAAATTATATCGTCAGTCATAAAGCTGGCAAAATTTAATTTACGGGTCCCTAGGAACCCCCTTGTCCACTTAATGTTAAAATAAGCAGAACTCGTATTTACGCTATGTGTAAAATATGTCCCCGTCGAATGTCACGATTACTAGTAGAAGTGAGAACTGAAACTACAGGGTGAGTAAAAAAAAGTACAACCAAATTGAGCGATTTTTCATGGAAAACCCTCTGTGCTATTCATATATTTTCTTCCTGTATTTCATTCCCTGTTTTGTTAGCTCTCATATAAAAATTACTGCTTTAAAATTGATTGACGCGTTCAAAGGTGAAAGTACCCGATGTGAAAGACCGAACACGTTGCACGCAAGAATAACCCAAAGAGTAGTCTTGATTTTACGTTCAGCTTTGGTATTTGCAACGTATCCTCCATTAATTACACATTTGGAATAAATGTCAGAACACCAGTGACGTAACCAGTCTGTGGGTGAGGGGATGGGAGGGGAGGGGTAAGTGATGGATCACCCACTCAAAATCTTTCCCCCTTCTGGCCCCAATAGAAATCAGGAAAAATAATTAATTGATAGTATTGAAAGGTTACCGTATTCACCTTTGCATAATGTGATTTAGTGATATGCCCCAAAGTTAAATGGTTCCCAACGCCTGGTCCCCCACCCCAAATTAAATGTCTGGTTATATCGCTGGATAAAACTGTAAATGAAATAAACCAGATATCAAAATAATATTTAATGACATCAATTTGTGGACTTGAAGCAACGATTTGCATTTTGCAGCATTCTTTCAACTTGCTTGATAATTTTCATGCAGTAAAACTTCCAAAATACGTATACACTCATGCCTGAATAACAGATAAAGCATTAAAATGTTCCATTTTAAATATATACTGTTAATATCATTCAATCTTAAGTAATCTACACTTACTAGGGGATCATCAAGCCTAAAAGGCTCCAAATAAGGTTGAACCCTACTCAAGATACACTAAAAGATCTGAGAGGTGTTTTAGGTCAATTCGAGGGTGCTGAGTTCAAATCTGTTGCATGCAAAATTGATAAGTTGGTGGAAAGTGGTGAAATTCTTGTTTTAAAGGGACACTACCCGATTTTATGATAAACATAGCTTTTTTAATACGATACAATTATGCACATCTTCAAGAAAATTTCAATGTTACATTAAAGGTCAGGATATTAAATTTGTTTGATTTTTTATTAAAATGTATGAAAACCTCTACCGCTAAATGATTAAAGGGGTACTATGCGATTAAGAGCTAGAGAAGTAAAGCACCAACGTGGGTGAATATTATTTGCACCTTAAACCTGGACATTACACATGGATGGTGACAACTTTGTAACAATGACAACATCAGTACGAATAATAGTAGCACTAATAATTCTTTTCAGAAACTATTCTAATTTGACAAGTCAAATAAGTACTTGACTCCAGTCTGTCTTTCAAGTGAGGGCAACATTTTAGTTACACGCTCTTTTCCGTGATAACAAACGAGTCTGATGGCTATGAAAAGTTTCAAGGTCATGATCTTCAGTTTAACAAAGGTCGGGGTGGCCTATCCGAAGTGACGGTTATGTGTCTCGGCATCAGGTGAAAAAGTAGGGGCCCTTTCAGGTCAAATATGTAACAAAAGTAGGGGTCATTCAGTACACAGCCTGAAATAAGAATGGGTGTCATTCAGTATGAACTTAAGAAGGGGGCCATTGAGGTAACAACCTGAAGTTCAAATAGGGAAAGGCGCAGTTTCTCTTCCAGCGTTCAAATTGGCATGAATGATAAACTGTTGCCATTGAAATTATAAACATGTTCAAAGGTGCGCGTAGACGTGCTGCAAATTTTGAATTTGGATGTTTAAAAATCGTTAAAAAAATGGATAACTTTTATGGAACTTGTGAAAAAAAAGGTGTGTAGCAGGAAGGAAAAGACGTAAAATGGGGTGTTCTATATTGGAGTATCTGACAGATTGTAACATGGTTTAAAAAGGGTATTATTGGGTAAAAGGTAAGACCGCAATACAAAAAGGGGTCTTGTGTTACAAAAAAGTTACAAAAAGAGGGTCTATCTTGAGCCCCCACCACCACCACACCACCGGGGGAAAAAAAGGTGGAAAAACTGTTTAAAAATGTCTTAAATGTTATGCGCCTTCATTTTACAGTGCCTCGGACTCATTATTCTCCTTAGAAAACCGCTCCAAACTGCCTTCAAGAATGGTGACGCCCGATGGGCCATTTTTCGAAAATCGTGAGTAAAATTTTACTTTTCAGGGTGTAGTTTGGCCAAGTCTGGGACTGTCCTATACAGTCTCTGCCAGTCTTGTGTGGTCGGGAGCACGTGGCAAATTTGAAAAAAAAAAAACCGCGCCACATGTTTCTTGCAGCTTAAAAAAGTCGTGGCGGGTTTGTTTTGAATCGGGAAGGTCGGCTTGACACATGAGCGGTTTGGAAGCGTTAGCCGATGAGTTGGTGCTCATTGAGTGGTTGTGGTTGCAGTTGGAAAGTGGTCGGCAGAGAGTCTGATCCAAGGGGAGAGGAAGGAGGGAAAATGCAAGCCAACTGTATAGGTGATCGGGATAAAACTCGGCGACTACAGAAGATGCGTCGCCGACATGCAGTTTGAAGCAACTGTAATGTGTGAGTGGTAAGGGTCTGAGACTGTTGAGAACTGAACAAGTGACATGCTTTATCGCCTAGTGCTCGGCGATTGAGCATCCTTTGTCTTGTAATTGGAACAGAATGCAGCCGATTTGGAAAAGAAATGTGGTCTTGTGTAGTTGGGGAAGAGTTGGGTCGCGTCGCGGTTTGTCTTAAGTGACGGGACCGTTCTTGGCGTCAACAACTCGTCGATTGGTCGCCGAGTCTGCAGCGACAGTCACAGCTTGTGCAGTAGTTTGAAGGTCGGCGACTAATCGGGGACTGCACAAGTGGCGTAGCCAATTAAACAGGCTGGATCTTGTTGATTCCTTGATGCGGTGCGTTCGCCTACTGCTCGGCCGTTTCAGCATCCCTGTCTCGTTGACGACGGGGAAAATCGCAGACTAATCATCCTGGTGGGATTAAAATTATAAATTTTGCAAGTTTGGTCAAGGATGTAGCCGATTTTGAAAAAAATGCAGTCTTGTGTAGTCGGGAAGGGTTTTTTTGGGTCGGGAGTGTCTTCTGTGTGACTCTTCCTTTAAGACTACAGAAGACCGTACAAGACAGGCCCCGACCTTGCCAAAACTACACATGTAAAGGTATAGTTGTGAAAGTTGTGACATGTTGCTGTCAAGACTGCAAAGTCGGCGATTATCTCTGTAGGTCGCCGAGTTTAGTCGCCGACGATTTTAACCATGTCCAGGTTGGACTTGCATCTTCTTACCCGCTTGGTAGCAGACTCATTGCCGACCATTTTCCAAACGCACACAACCCCTCCTGCTGGCGCGCCAACTAATCGACTTCCGTTTCCAAACCGCTCATGTGTTCAAGCCGGCCTTCCAGATTCCAAAAACCCGCCACCGGGACGATTTTTTTAAAGCTGCAAGAAAAAATTGTGGCGGTGTTTTCAAAGTTGCCACGTGCTTCAGACCACACAAGACTGCAGAAGACTGCTACAGGACAAGCGAGACTTGCCAAAACTAAACCTGAAAAAGGAAAATTACTCACGATTTTCGAAAAATGGCCAACTCGGCACCAGTTTTGAACAGTCTGGAAGCGGTTTTCTAGCAACGCATCGGTAAGACTACAGAAGATTGTACAGAACAGTTAAGACCTGCCCAAACTACAATGGAAAGAAAAACTGCTCACGATTGTCGAAACTGGCCATCGGCAAGACTGAGCAGTATGGAAGTGTTTTCTAGCAAAGAATCGCGTGTGACTGAGCCTTAAGAAAAGTGATGCTCCGTGGACAAGTATGTTTGCTGACTCCCCGATTGTTCAGTGAGGACCATACATCTTGAGAACCCACTCAACCAAAAATTAACAAATTTTTTCATGTGCTGGAACCTTTTGATATCCATTTTTTTTATCCAGTGGTGTAACCAGACGTTCTTTTGGGGGGAGGGGAGCAGGAAGGGAGGGGGCAATGAGAATGGGGGGGGGGGGGGGGAGCACATATTTCCCATTAACCTGTACTTACCTTGCTTCATGGGGCAAAAGAAGAGAAGGGGAACATTCTTAACTGGGGTTGCCCCTTCCTCGAGGGTTACGTCACTGTTGGATCAATCTTTATATTGCCATTTGTTATTCGAATGATGAATTACTCTAAATGCATTTATAATAGTACTTAAACAAGATAATTATATTGATTGTAGGGTGAAGTGAGTTCGTTGAAAAGATAAGTCGTGGCATTAATGTAACACCTTATTCCTGTCGTAAATCAATTATGGTTTTTTTAAAATTTACAAACGTAAACAGATAATAGATGCTGAAGTGTGTGTAGTTTTGTCCGAGGGGATACCATTTTTCTAAAGCATTTGGGGTGCATGAAAAAGCTGGGGAGCGTCCCTTTTTAGAGGGACACAACATTTAATTTAAAATTTTTTGTGTAAAAACCTGCCATTTTGAGGTATAAAAAAAATTGTTTGATTGCTATTTATACCAACCCAGCACTAAATAAATACTCTGACATAAAACAAGTTTCTGATAGTTTTCTTTCAATTACTATTAACTTTGGTAAACAATAATGATAATTACCTGAAGTATGATAAAAACACAGTATTTTTCTCTGGAAACTGATTGAAAAACATACGATCCTTCTTTCGAAACTCCTCACTAAAAGACAAATTTGGAGCAGAAAAAGTACAATTTTTAAAAACAGCCAAAGAGAAAAAGAGAAAAATATTTGATTTTTTTTTTTTCAATATAATTGGCAATATTAGAAGAGTGCCTTTAATTTCTTAATGACAGTTTTATACAAACATTACATGAACATAATAATCAAGGCAGCCCATCATCCAGAGGACCTCTATGTGCTATCAAATTATTTATTCCCTTGATAATCGCTTTTTAAAAATTACTAGGAAAAATTGACTATGTCCCCGTTTTAAAATCAACTTTCCACCAACGTGGGGTGATTTTTTTGGTGATATCAAAAATTAGCACCCTAAAATTCACCTAAAAACACTTCCTAAACCGTTAGTCATATTAGTGGATCTTGGGCATTGTTTGATAATGCTATTTAAAAAAAATAAGGACAATGGTAATTCCCCCCACTTTCCACCAATGTGATGCATGTATGGTGCTATTTGAAATCAACAACCTCAAATTGACATAAACACTTCTTAAAACTTTCAGTAAATAAGGGGTGGATTATTGCGCATGGTTGATAGAGCTATATTTTAAAAAATTAAGGAAAATACGGTAATCCCCTTTAAAACTCCGCTTTTCCATTCAATGGGTGATTTTGTAGAGTGTCTTTTGGAAATTCAGCATCATCAATGGACATTAAATAATTCTTAAAACCCTTTAGTCAAATTAGTGAATCTTGCACATGGTTCATAAAGAATATGTTAAAAAAAATAAGGAAAATCGGGTAATGCCCTTAAAATCCACTTCCACCAACTTGACAATTTTGCATGGTGCATTATTAGAATCGGCACCCTCGAATTGTCCAAAAACACTTCGCAAACCTTTTAGTGTATCTTGAGTTGGGTTCCCTCAAATATGCCACCCATGGATCCCCTACTAACTATCACTCAACACATGTCCTGCGTAGCGTTTGAATACGGCGCCAAAGAAACTGTTAATCTATTTTGAAGCCTCACGCTGCGTAGTAATGAGTCTCATGTGTACAGTCAGTGTGCAATTTGTTCGGGGCAGAAAATGGATACCTTTACAAAAATAATTGTAACCTTTGAATGGCTTGATCGATTTAAAAAAATTAAAATTACTGTGAAAGCTGATTAAACAGGCTATCTAATACAGGAATTAATTTGGTAAATTTTGTTAAGGTTTCTTCATAAAAAAATCCGTCATTTGGTTGTACTTTTTCTGACTCACCCTGTACACCAGATCACCCCCTTCATTCTGGCCAAAACTCCCTTAAACCTGGGACCACTACTTAGACCATACAATGTTCTTGCCACCCACCAAAATCAATTTGCACCATTTCTTGCATCCAGGGTGAACATTATTCTAACGGACATATGGGCGAACGTGAAAGCATAACTCGTCGATGATCTCCATAACTCACCAATAAATAGCTCTAAAACATAGCTCGTTAATGAACTCCTTCCATTAATCTCCAAAGCTAACAATACAACGCGTCGATGAACACCATCCATAACATACCAAAAATATAACTCGTCCATTGACTCCATATATAACTCGCCCAAAAATAACTCTAAAAAACACAACTCATCAATGAACTCCATCCTAACTCACAAAAAATAACTCTAAAATGGTCAAAGGTCAAAGATCGAAATATTGACTTTTTAAACATTTCCCCACACCCTGTCAGACCAAGAGTAGGGCCCTGGGGGAATGAATTGTAGGGCTTGTGCCTTCATACAATATACCCAAATTTGGCTACTCTAGCTCATCCAGGGAAAAAGATTATGACCAAAAGGTGACCTTCTTTTGTCCCTGCCGATATTGATTTCGACATTTCCCCCCCCCCCCCCAAGACCCGGGGAGAATACTGGGGGAATGAACTACATGCTTAGTAGGAGCTTGTGCCATCCAACAATATACCCAAGTTTGAACACTCTAGCTCATCTAGAAAAAAAAAAAATATGGCCAAATGTTCCAGGGTTAACAGTTTTTATCACGGACGGACTGACGAACGGACGAACGGACACTGCTCATTTTATAGCCCCGTTCCGAAATCGTTCGGCGGGGACAAAAATATGTGTTGGCATGTATGAGTATGTGACGTATTGATCAACGCCCGCAGTCTCTTAAAGCGAATTTGAACTTTCTAAAAGTGGCTTGACCTTTTTACTCAAGGTAAAATGTAAACAAACTATACATTTTTGAATTCTATAATGACCAGAAAATAATTTGATACCCAGGTTAATACAATTGGGACATTCGGCACACAACTTTAAAAAGACTTGAAACTTAAATGAAATGGTTTTCATTTTAAAATTAGTAGGTCCTAGATATGATTTTTATCCCTAATATAAGTTTATTAGGCTTTCTTTGAAAGCAGTGATGGGAGCAAATTGATACTTTTACACATACTAAAGAGTGAATTAAAATACACGAAAACGTCAACGAAATTATGTGTGAATATTTTCCTGGGGGGGGGGGGGAACTCCTATCTTGGAAGTGACATTATGTAAGGCTATTAAGACCCCCTTGTCACAATCGACCCCATATTTTTATTTGAAAAATTTACCATTGTCAACCAAAGCCCCTCTTTTGGGGATTTTTTTTGAATTTCCACTCAAAGACCTTTATTTTTAGAAAACTTTGCAAAATTCTCACACAAAGACCCCATTTTTTGGGAAATTTAGCAAATTTGTCACTCATAAACAATTTTTATATCTCGCATACAAAGACCCTTAAGAGACTATAGCCTGTTCATTGTATGGTTACAGGCACATTATTTGAACGTACTCGTTAAGGTAGCCAAATTATATAAAATACTTACTAAGGGTGGATTTTAAATGCATGCAAAATACTTGATTAGGGTAGAAAAATCAAACAAATGAGTTGTATCAACAAGCATTGATATCCACAAGTGCCCCCACTGGTTATCATCAAATAGTCCAAGCACAAACACAAAAAGTTGGGAGGCAAAAAAGCTGAAATCCAACTCCCAGAATTTCCCCTGCACACTGATTCACCTAATTTCAAGGTACGTACCCAGAGCCAACATGCATTCATGCATGTCATAGGCGTAAATCCGGGGGGATGGGGTGGATATATCCCCCCCCTATTTTGATGAGGGCTGAGGTTCATTAGCGCATCACATCCCCACCAATGTTGATGCATGTTCATGGTTTTGACCAAAATAACCCATATTTCCCAATAGTTAAAAAAATGGTCAATTTTCGCGCGCTTCGCGCGCCATTTTCTTCTAAATTCCAATTACAATTTAAGGATTTCAGCTTCTCAATGGCAAAATTGAGAGCGAGCAAAGGCGCAATGTGCTAGTCATGGATATTTGTCATCAAATCCCATTTTATTCATAAATTGTCGTCAACCTCATCCCCCCAATGTACAAAAAGAAATTTACGCCACTGATCATGTACCATTTATGAACCAAGATGCCCATTATCACCCTTGCATCATGGTTGGGGCTTAGGAGGAGGGCAAAATGTTTCAGTACGCTATGTTTGCAGAGTACAGAGACCTGTAGATCTAAAAAAATAACGTTTGCCGCAAGGCGCGGGCGCCCTGACAGATCTCGAAGAGAAGACGGCACGGCGCGGGAGGTGCCGTGTAGATGGGATAATTTCGTGAGGAGGACACTGATTTACTCTGGGACGGACATTAAATTGGGCGTTTCAAGCTCCGCCATTAAATTACAAGCAGAGGACAAATTGTTATGACAAATACGCATTTTAGCATTTATCGTTCAGAAGATATAGATTACAGGAAAATGACCAACACAAATGTGCAAAAATCTCAAATTTGAAATTGGGGCGTCTTCTAAAATGTTTGCTATTATTGACTTCAAGTGATACAAGGAATGCAAACACAAACATTTGGAAGGAAGTTCGTGGATATTTCGCAACCGCCCCAATGCATTTTCTACAAATGATGGGGGTAAATTGATCACCGGATAAATTCCATTGTGTCCGAACTTGGGTAACCATAATCCTAAATGATAAGACTAAACGGAAGTAGCATTTGATGTGACAAAAAATGTATACTGTCTTGAACCGACCTACCTCTTGTTGTATTCTGCAATTTAGACAATGTCAAGCAGCAGTCAATGAGGTCCGTCCCAGAACCCGGTTGAGTGTAGATATACAAATGCTAGTGTAGATGAGCATTTTTTCACAATTGACACAATAAAACGTCGTTGTGATTGGCTTATTATGATAAGCAGCGTACAAACATTTTGCAATTGGCGTAACTCAGCGCTTTGTGATATCAGGCCAGTGTGGCTTATAACTATGACCGCCGCTGTGGGTTCCAAAATGTGCATATAAGCTTTTGTGGTCAAAAATAGAAAAGAAGATTCAGCGTTGATGCCCACAATATGGGTTCATAATATTTCATATTAGAGAAATGTGTATTTTCTGTACCGAGAAGACATACAATCGATTGTGACCTCAAATAACTGGTTCGAAAAACGCTCTGGAAAAATGTCCTGATTAGAGGTCCAAAATAGCCTGAATTTATTAAAAACATGTATATTGTTGCTAAATGTCAATTACATATCTAAGGGGTCTAAATGACGGGAAAGGGTGTTTGGGATAAAAAACAACGAATTAAAAGCGACGAATTTTAAGTTTGAAAAAAGCGTGGTCCTATGAAGTTATAGAAGTCCACAAAATTTTAAAGCATACAAAATCATTAAATGAATTCTGTGCTACAAAAAAGTCTGTGTACGGTTATTCTATTCTTTTTGAGAAAGCGAAGAACACGGAAAATGTAGAACCTTACATTTACCGCACCCACGGAATGAATTCTTCATATGCTATCACCAGTGATAACATGGGCTTGATTTCATGGATGTTGATGCGGATACGTGTGCAGGAATGGCGAACAATGGCAAGGTCGTTGAATATTGTATTGGTGAAAGCCCGTGAAAATGAACCCGTTCAACAATGTTTTAGTGTGAACAATAGTACTTGGGGGTGACCTGCGACGACTGGTTGATATTAAACGATCACTACTTCAGACACGTCTGCATTCATTAAAAATTAGAGTTTACTCTTAGAGTATGGGTGAAGGCAATAACAACACAAAAAAAAGATAGATCAAACTATAAGGGACAATCTCTTCTGCCATATCCTTATATCCTAAATTGCCATTTTCCCACAAAAACCACGGAGTGGAATCTTTGCCTTGTGTTTAGGGTGCAATTGCACCTAGATCTAAACAAGACAAGTTCCGGCACCTCCCTTTGTAGGTTATCGTCAGGTCATTTTCCCTCTTTAATCGGATTTAACACAAAACTAGAATGAGTTTGGCAGGATCAATGACATATATTACATATTTCTAAATTTTCCTTATTATTTGTCCTTAGGCAGTAGTAATCAAATGGTTCATGCAAGATTAAAATGTTCATTACGACTTGTATGATCGTAGCCTCTGTTATTGTACTGGATTATGTGTTTCAAAAGTATTCAAATGGCTGGATTATTTGAATATTCATTATCGAGATGGTTTATCTGTGAGGTATGGTTATCTGGATCAAGGTTTGTGACATTTGGGTAAATTTGTTCTAAACATTGTTTCAATTTTAGCAAGGCTCACGCCAAAATGAATAATTTGATTTGGTGTACGGTGAAATGGAAATTTTGGTATTACATATGATATGTCACATTTCGCCATGTTCTGACAATTACACACCCACCCCCCCTGTGATTTTCGTACTGACATTCGTTCCTGTAAATTTGGTTCCCAGGGTAGTAGAGTTTCTTCTTTCCCTTGGTATCAAAATAGTACCAACCTTACCATTATGACGTCACTATGGACGTCATATGTTGAAGTACGAAAATACTTAATATTAGGGTGGGAAAAATTTATATGGTCGCATTTTAGCGACTCAAAAAAAGCATTATTATAGCACTAAAATGATCTCATTATATAAAACTAAGTCATTTCCCATCACGTAGAGCCAAAAAAGCATGACATCATATTCCTAACATTTTTGGTGAACCATTGAATTTTTCACTGCGTGTGTGTTATGGAAATTTACAATTTTGCAACATGCGAAAAATTTATGACGTCATTGTGACGTACGTAATGCTAGGCATGTTGGAACTCAATTGGCATAAATGGAAGATGAGCACCATAGCCCCCCCCCCCTTCGGTGACGAGGGTTAAGTTAGGGGGGTTGGCTGTGTGGCATGTGGTATGATTGGTGGTTTGTGGGTTATGGGTTATTGGACATGTTGGGTTTCTTGTTCAAAGGGATATGGCTGTCTGATTTCTTTTTTAATTGAAAATTCAGGCAATATTTACAATAATTTGTCTTTTATAAATTGTGTGGTGCTTGCCTCAGTGAGTTGGAGGCATCACATCCTTGGATGACAGCGGTTTTTGCTCTGATTTCCTCCTGGCTAGCTAGCTCACTGAGGCAATTTGAATGTTAATTCTTTTTCTTGATATGTCTGTATATTGTTAATTTTGATGTTCTTAATAAATACATAAATAAATAAATTAAATAAATATATTCTTTTTTGAAACCTTTTTAAAATTCACTTTACATCAAGTTGTTCTGGTGTTATTTTGTTATGTGGGCGCGTGTGAGTCGGAGAGAATTATGCCTTACTTGGCATGCTCTCACCCTTTGAGCTGATTGGGTCTTCCGTTTTCGTTCCACCTATACTCTGCGGCTCTTTGAGCTCTCCCGATTGACATCAGTGTGCCTCCGAGTCTTGGGCCTACTCAGTGGCGTAGCCAGAGGGGGGGGGGGGGGGGGGGTAGGGGGGCCGCGGCCCCCCCCCCCCCCAAATAATTGATTTCGTCGGTTGAGATGAGCCGTCGGTTCACTTGAAAATTCAGGTCATGGCACTTGCAGGCCGGATTGTCGGCAAAGTATAGGTTTAAAGTTCAATGGACAGCGTGCGACAAGTAAATTTTACAAAATCGTACAAACATTAGCCCTCAGAAGACATTTAAAGCATATAAAACCCAAAATTTTCAGGGGGCTTCGCACCCTCGACCCCCACCGAGGGGGCCTGCAGTATATTTGAGAATAAATTTCAAAACATTGTTTAGCAGCCATTGTTCTATTATCAAAAAAAGAATTTCCAAACGTAATACACCTAAAAAGCACTGGGTTAAGGACCAAAGGACTAATCAAATCTATTCAAACTAAAGATAAACTTTTTTAAACTTTTCTTTTCAAAACCAACTATTGATAATAAAATTAAATATACCGTACCGTAACCACCTAAACTCACTACTTCAGCTCAGCAAAAAAATCATTCATCTCATCTAAAATTGAAGACAACAGAAATAATACTCAACTAATGTGGAAAACTTTGAATAATTTATTAGGACGTAATAAACAAACTAAACCTCTTGATTTTTTCTTAGCTAAACATGGATTAAAGACTTACAATAGTACTGAAATTGCTGAAAATTGTAATGACCTTTTTGCCAACATTGGTAAAACACTTGCTGAAAACTTCCTACTCCGCCATCCTTGCATTAACTCTATAGTCTTTTATGTCACTACTTCCTTGAGGAATTGTTAAAATTAACCTCTAAAATAAACTTAGTACAGGAGTGGAACGGACTCATTAGCAGCACATACTAAACAATTTGTTCAATCAAGAAGTGAGGTCACTGCCAATATTGTTCAACTAGCAAAAAAAACCTGGTATTGTACCATCCCAATTAAAAATTGCCAATGTGAACCCTTTTTTTAAGCGGGTGATAAACATGATGCTCAAAACTATAGGCACTATATCCATTTGCCACTTGAGTAAAGTAACGAAAAAAGTTGTTATGTTCCGTTATTTATACTTTATCACCAGAACATCCTTCTCAAAAATTTGGAAATTTAGCCTAAAGGATCTACTTTCATGGCAATCATCAATTTGTACTGTACTTTGGCACGAATTAGACAACAAGTACATACAATTAGACTGTCCTCCAGTCTCTGCTCTGTCTCGGGGTTTTGAGCGCACTTGGTTTAAAGATAATGCTAAACTAAAAAATGTGAAGACGTTCATTCAGCTTGCACCCCTGGACATCCGGTCCTAATACCACGTTCCTCTATTATATCGAACAATTTGTCCACAGAACGCGAATTACACAGGGTTCCTGGAATTAACAAAATCGGAGTTAGCTAGCAGAGACCAATATATTACACCACTGGATAGACTATCACCGCGCGAACGTGAGGAAACCGGAAGTGAACGGCGGCCTTTTGCTCTACCCAAGTCCCGATCGTGCACGTAAAAGGAATAGGGAATACGGAAAAAGGGACAGAATTAGGCCATTAAAAATTGCGCGTATGTTCAAGGTTATCAATTATAGTTGATTCTCGAGAATGGGCGGGTATGTTCGAACAAAATATGATGCAACTGTTTTTAAAAAGTCTTTAAAATGCCATATTTCAGGTTTTCAGCTCACAGACACAATCAGTCATGCAGTAAGGGCTTTGACTACTAGCATTCACAGATATTATTAGATATTATCATACTTTCTTCAAGATTGTTACAGCTTTATCACCCCCCTTCTGAGCCCGCAATTGATTTGGTAGGCCCATGATTATAATGATAGAAAGGCGGATTCTCCACAAACGGCGTTACCAAAATCAAGGTGCCCACAAGTATTATAATGAGCATACGCACTTCATTAACATGGTTTTGGGCACAACCATATTTGGTTTACGTAACGTCACATTTGGAAAGTCCTTATGATATTTATGAGACACGCCGTATTTTACGTTCGTCACACTAAGCGAGTGAAACAACAACAATAACAACAGCAATAACAGCAATAACAATTACTGGGCCCACATTTGAGTACGCGTGAAATCTGGAAATCAATATCTCTTTTCATAAGAAAAATTTACAGGGGTCAATCGGGATTTTTGTGCATAGGAATGCAGGAATCTTTTAGATGCATGGTTTCTTCCATCGATTGGTTTGATGAATAATTAGTGCAGAAAAATCGGACGATCAGAAAATGGAATAAGGGGAAATGCAAACTTGTAACATAACGCGTGACGCACAGATTGTAGGTGCGTGTGCCTTGTGGGGCTAGTAACAGCGACGACGCGCGGCTGGTTGCCGCAACAACCAGGATGGCGCGCGAGTGTGTGAGAGAAAACGTTTAAGGGCTTGGGCTATTCCATAAACACGCGATTCCCTCTTGGGTTATATTCTAGCTCAATGGGTATGCCCCAAACAAGGTGGGGGGGGGGGGATGGGGAGAAGTAGCAAACTCGCATAATACAGAGCGGGATGCCACAGACACTTGATTTTGGTATCAATGGATAGCTATCATCCTATACTCTTTTCATTGATACAAAATGAGCTACCAACATGACCAGCATTAGGCGACTTCAAAGTGGTCTTAGCACTTGGCAGAAACATTCCAGGTGTCACGCAAAAACATTAAAACGTTAGGAGTATCTAAGTTCGCGGTTTGGGTTTAAGTGCTGGAAAAATTCCTATTTTTTACACAGGAGTTTAGTTGAAGTTTTGAGTTAAAATTGAAAAATATCAATTTCCACCCTATCATGTATTTTCACTCTTCTAACTTATGACGTCAATTGGGAATGTTGGTGACTTATTTGGATTACAATGGAAGAGAGAAATGCAAAGCTATCTTGTGGTACCCCCAAAGTTGATAGGAATCGGATGTGTAAAAAGGAAAATCCAAGAGGGTGGTTACCCCTCCCCCCCCCCCCCGAGAAAGGGGTAAAAAAAAATGGCTCAGGGTAACGAGAAACATTCCTTTTCTTTTGGGAATGACCTTGATTCTCTTTTTGCGGCATGCACGTTCTATTTTAAAAAATAGGACTTAAGCTATTTGGAATAAAATTCCTGGGGGGGGGGGGTCTTGATTTGGTCGGGGACCAATGCTCGTTCCAAAGAAGAGCGGACTATAGCGGCAAATGCCTGACAACTCTAGGGGTACACAATTCCCAATAATGAAGTTCTAGGGGGTATTCAATTCAGTTGTGATTGTGACTGGTTCAATGATAAAAATATGAAAAAATAACTTCAAACATTGTCAGCAAAATAACCCCCGAGTGTGTAATTTTACGTGCAGTATAGCAAAAGTGTATTTTTTCGTATATTGGCTATTTAAAGGTATTTTAGTCACGTAATGAGAACGGGTCCCACAATGGGTACTAATTTATGCAAATTGGTCCCCTTATTTAAAAAAAAAACCCTGAAAATGGTTAATTTACCTAAAAACTGGCTCCATTCGACTCCCGTTAGGGGTTTATTGTCACGAAAATTGGTTTTGTTAGCCTTTTCGGGGCAATTGCAGAAAACCCCTGGAATGAGAACGGGTACTCAACAAACCCATGAACCCCCCCCCCCCCCCCCCCCCCCCCCATCGGATACAATCTGCTGAAGAAAGATATGGTGGTTCAAGATTACTGCCACAAATCATTGTTTAAAGCAAACGGAAATGAAAATAGGGAAGGAACTGAAATTTTGGTC
Organism: Ophioderma brevispina; assembly: GCA_023653785.1. NCBI lineage: Eukaryota > Metazoa > Echinodermata > Ophiuroidea > Amphilepidida > Ophiodermatidae > Ophioderma > Ophioderma brevispina. The sequence goes on from JAMKCH010048362.1 coordinate 29,358, forward strand.
CCTGGACCTTGGGCTTTAAGTAAAAATCACAAAGCTTAGGCCTAATGGTGATCCATTTCTACATGTATCCAGCGAAAGACTCGTGAATTTAAAATGACTTCAATTTATCGGGAACTAAGAAGTATTAGCGCTTTAAGTATTCCTATGGAGTTAAAAATTATAGTATTTTAGAGCACACACTATTTACTATATTTATAGTACCAGGGCAATCAAGTGCATACAGTATTATGTACCGTGAATAGGTACGACGTGTGCACACAGTATCTTCCGAATGTTGCAAAATGCCTATAGAATTACATTAGTTGGCTTCTATCACAGTTAATTTCAGGCAAAAGGGGCATTTACACTCCATACAAATTGCCAAAAAGCTTGATATTTTTTTCAGATAATTGGATCAGGAAAGTTACTCTAAAGGCATACATGTATACTCATCCCATACAAACCCGTTCACCCGAGTGATGTTTTGGTAGAGCAAAAGGGACGCTTGTGCAACTCTCGTTTATATTCATCGGCTCGCTATTCAATCGCGCGGCGACTGCCTATCCAGTTGTGTAGAGATCAGTGGCAGAGACGTCCGATCTGTAGGGAAACTGTCTTCCATCATATCGATTCCCAAAGTAACGGACCGCATTGACACCCTTGCGCACATCTCTTTAATTTTATATGCTAAGCGAGGACCAACGAATACCCACTCAACAGGTGGTGGTCAGTGGCACGCGACAATCACAGCTGCTCATTTAATCGATTTAAGGTTTATTGGGTCACGTAGATCCTTCGATAGATCTGCTGTATTTAAGTTTTCGTATAAATGAACTTTAATCGATGTACGTCAAATATAGAAATAAAAATATGGGGTCACCGAACTCGTTTTTGAGAAAAATATTTCCATTAAAACACCTATCTTTTTCCAAAATTTGTACACACGATCTCTGAAAAATTCATTTTTTCACATGGACATTTTTGAATATTCAAAAAATCCGGTTCGATAACTTTTGTCCTAATTTTTAATAAAGTTTGCGCGCTAACAAATCTGTCGATTTCTGAAATAAAAAATTAAGGGTCCCCCAATTACAACACTTTTTCTGTTATTTTCGAAAATAATGGTATTTTTAGTAGTCTAAAAACGAACTCGATATGAGGTGCGTAAACACCACAAGTGTCACGCATGGCAAACGCTTAGTGACACGCAAAACCAAAAACATGCACGCACTTATTAAAAGTATGAACATTCACCATGTTCACCATTCATCTCTTCTTTTTTCCTTTCCCTCTTTATATAATGATTTTTTATATTTCATATTGATATGTTTTTGTTATGAGAATCAATAAAAAGACTATGGTAAGAAAGAGAAGAACAGTTTAAGAAAGGTGAGAAAGGAAACGATTAAGCAAGTTACGGCGTGTCCAATTTCGTGATTTTGGAATGCATTTTAAGCGGATTTCACACCTTGAAACCGTATTTGCTGGACGAATATAGGCCCTACCTATATACTTCGCAGCAATTTTTCCTAAATACTATGTCAATTCGTTCCTTTTACGAGTTAAACGATAATAATAAAGTTGTCAGTGGATTAAAAAAACACTTATGAGCATTCGCCAAGTCGTCTTTTTTATGCCAAGTTGTTGGCCACTATCTGCTACAATGCGCTGGGACACAAAAATTCCGTGGTTTTTGCGTAGAGAGAGAAATCACGGCTAAAATGTAAAATAAGCCTGTCGTATTAGTTGAATGTGGGCGATTACGATTTGCATCACTTTTTCAATGTTCTAAAATGTTTAATTTGTCATTTCCGGCCTTTAAAGTTATCTGATTATCCTTCTTTTTAGTAATTAACGTTTTCCATAAATGAACATAATTGCTGTCCGGACTACTTCAGTTACCAAAGCCCAGTGGTGTATATTCTTCCAGAAAACCGGAATTATTTCACACAGCGCTAATCAGTGGCGTAAGGTTCTTTTGACATTGTGGGGGGGGGGTGATTGAAAAAAGGGATATTATGGAATGAAACAGGTTTGCTGAAAGATCATTACTAGCAAATTGCCATTTAGAAAGCTAAAATCCTTGAATTATAATTGGAAATTTAGGAACAAAGTTCCGCAAAGCCCCGGAAATGTACCAAGTAATGTAAACGATATGGTAAAATATTTTTTTTTTTGAGGTGATTTTTGGTCAAAAAAACACATGAACAGGCATCAACTTGGGGGGGGGGGTGGGGTTGATCGTATTGAACCGTCTTCCTCATCAAAATTGGTGGGGGGTATATCCCATCCCCACCCGGGATTTACGCCTATGAGCGCTATACAGGTGTCCCAATTCATCTCAATTTCAAGTAACAGCTAGCGCGCGTCCACCCAAACGACCCCTAAGAAACCGGTGTAATTAAAAATTGGTCTGTTCAAATGGGGGGTCAGTAGTGAAATATCATACTTGATTTTTTCTAAAATAGGTCAATCCACATACTCTGAATTTCAGGGATTAAAAATACATCCTTTATAGTGATTGTAGTTGAGGTAACCAATTAAAATTTAATACATTTTGCTTAGATCAATCAAATAGATTTGAATTCAAATCTATGATTTAATGGTAATGCAATCGAGGATTACTTTTAAATCCAATGGATTGGTCACTATAACCACATTCTTAAGGCTAACTTTTAAATCCCTGAAATTAGAGTGGATTTTTCTTTGATTTTCATGCCCATCCTTCCTTATCGCTTTTATTATATGTGAACATGATGATCCGACGTTTGGTTTTTTTTGGATTTCTTTTCATTTTTACTATTTTAAAAAACAAATCTTGGAACTCTTCACAAAATAACATAAATCATTCCCCCGCATTGGTCAAGCCGCTGCGCCCGGTAAAAGCCGTCGCGTCAGGGAAATCTCCCTCTCACCCCTTCCCCTCACGGGTGTTAGGCCATTGATGAGCTGAAAACCGCAACCCATTTTTTTGCCGAAAAATCAGGTGCAAACTAGTTGCATTTCCCCCATGTGTAACCTTCGACCTATGTATGACCTTTGACCACAGATTGTTCTGTGCCCAGCTCAGTAAATTCTACGCAAATTTGACCTCCTAGCTGACCTTGGACCTTTTGGGGTCCACTCTGAAACCCTGGTAACAAACGTCAGACTGTCCTCTTTACCTTCATGCCAAAAATCAGCCCCCCACGGGGGCACTTTCATATGGAAGTGACGAGTATGTCTGTAAGCTGTTATTAGGCTTAATGATTCGGCGCGGGCGCAGGGGCGGGCGCAGGCGCAGGGCGCAGGCATACAAAAGCAGGATTCTCAGGCCTTATATGTGTAGGCCGTGTGTCGTCCAAAAAACATGATTTTAGGGCATTGCCTGAAAACCCAAATCGGTCGTTTCTGTCCAAATGGTCAAAAAATTAATGGATTTTTGTTAAAAAGTGGGAAACTTGGAAAAATTTCCTGCAGAAGGTTTTGAATGGTTCCCAGTGTTTTGGCCTGCTTTGTTTTCCAATGGTTGATGGGCATTGCCTGGCCACTCGATTCAATAAAAGGGGCAAAAAGGTTCACTTTTTGCAGATTTTTTTGATAAAAGGTCAAAATTTAGAGAAAATTTTGACAAGAAGTCCCTTTATGGTTATGTAATGTTTTCTCAAAAAGTCCCAAAGGACATTTTTTTAGGGGGGTTAGGTCCACTTTTAACAACCAAAGGTCACTTTTCGAAAGTTCCCGCACCCCCCCAAATTAAATCCTGCATACAACCCGCAGATGTCTGAGGGAGTTGTTCTACTCAGAGTTGGGGAAAATTAAAATTTGAAACCCGAATTTTGCCCCATCGGGTAGGGAAACATTTTAATTTGGTATTTTGCTAACTATTATTCGAGAGTAGTGTAATCAAACAATCTACCCTTATACTTTATATAGACTGGATTGTGGGTGTTACGGGTTGTGTCTGAGGGGGATTCGGATGTGCCTCCCCCCACAGCAGTTGCAAAAAAAAATGAAACATCCAAATGTTGTCATATGTTGTTGCTGCTGCAAAGTTTTAGGTATGTTTTTTTTTTGTGTGTACTGTGTATTTGAGACTATCGACATTTGGAAGTAAGTAGTAATTTCTTATCAGGGCTGTGCGGAGGATACCATCACCAACACAAAAAATAGGCCTCCACGGCCAATCAAAACCCCAGAACAAATGAAAGGAGCCCTAAGCACGAACACATTTTACCGGACACTCAACAATATGTATGAAGAGGAGTATAGGTTTACCGCCGAGCACCGCTTCTCCATTGCGATACACCCCCCACGCCTAAAGAATACTCAAACCAACCAACAAAGCGAGCTACGGACGTGATAATTACGACGTCACACCATGCATGGCTTGTGTTGGGGTTGTGGTCTATTCCAACCAATTACTTCAACGGGGTTGTGCAAGTACAATCAGGGGAAGAACAATACGCTGTGACACGAGGTTCCGAGCTCGTGTGAAGTGAATGAGAAATAGGGAATATCGAAACTAGCAAAACGGCATAATGGGACGATGTCATGGATGGAAATGTTTTGAAGGACCTGTGGTTTTCGCCTTGTTGAATATTGAGACCTGTCAAGATTATTAAAAACGACTCGTCAGACTAAGCCACTGACGTTTTCGCTTAATATGGCTTCGATGTTATTGCAACACAAAGTGTACTAGCAAGTGTCTACGAAAATTATTATGGCAAAATGAGAATGAAATATAATTTGAGAATTGGACACGGGCCCGAGATTTGTGTGCTTGGTTATATCGCTATACAAGTGACCCAGCCAAGGTTAATTATATTTAGCAGTGGCACGTTTTCACTTATGTCTAACGATGTTGTTGAAAAAGTTCGTTTGTGCTTAAAAAGACCAACAATTTGACCCACTTTTCCCGGTTCGAGGAGGGGGGTCAACACAACACATTTAGATCCGTCCCGAAACTTTTCTAGATGATAGGGAGAGACTCGGTCAAAAAATCCAAACTAAGTTGTATGGCCCCATTTTTGGTGATTCCCACGAAATGATTCAAACTACTCCAAAATCCTTCTACGGGACCCCGAGGCCACCCCCACCCCACCCCCCCCCCCGTACCCATAAAAAAGGACCCGGGTGGGTGGATCCCCAGGGGTTACAAGGAAAAACACCAATAAAGATTAAAAGTACCCATGGCGCTCTATCCCTAATAACAAAAACATGGCTTTTAGTCAGAACGGTCTACCATAAAAGGCTTAATGTATTCGTCGCGGATTCTCACTCTGATAGTGTGGCCTGTGGTGCGGGAAATATTGCTCGGCAATTTTCGCACGGTGTAAGCTCTATGTCACAGACTGCGAAAGACATCTAAATTGGTACTGCTTGAGGTGAGAGACTAACGTTATCAGTCCGGGATTTTCACTGTCCCGCATAATAAGAAGGGCAAAAAGCCGTCGTCACTGCACTATCAATGGCACTTGTACGTTAAATTTGAAATTTACTCAAAATAGGCCTAAGGGATAATAAAGAGGTTTTTCACACAAAGGAATTTTGTTATATTCAAAACAGATCATCAATGAACAAATAAGAAAAAATTCAGAAAAAAAATAATGAAACAAACTGAGGAAATGTGAAATACTAAATAAATAAACGCAGAAAATAAATAGCAGAACATGTTATAACCTAAGATAAGTGCGTATTTGGTTAAAATATAGAAATAAATGAATGCATGAATGAAGGAATGAATGAAGGAAAGAATGAATGAAGGAAAGAATGAGTGAAGGAATAAATCATAACTTCCCTTTATTATTATGAATAAATAAAAATAAGAAAGGAGGTTGGGAAGAAGGGAAGAAAAAGAAGAAGGGGAAAGGGGAAGGGAAGGGTAGGGAGAGGGGATGGGAGGGGGAAAGGGGCGGGGGAAAGGGGACCAGGTGAAGGGGCCAAGTGGACAGGGGCCCATGAGCAGGAGGCCCCAGGAGGCCCGGGGGCAGGGGGAGGAGACAGGGGCCAGGGGCAAAGGGGCACATGACTATGGCATAATTTTCGATAATATATTAGGATTTTTCTTTCAAATACAAGAAATATTCACAGCGGTACTATAATTTGTATTGACTTCGCGTTGACACAGTAGGGTGACCTCCCAATGTTTTGCACTGCTTCAAATGACCGCTGGGGAAGTTCCGGTTGTATTAATCGACGACCATTCAATTACGTGCGAGCCCGCTATCCATGTATAGATGTCAGTGGGGATTCAGAAATGGCCAATTTGGCTTCTAAACAATGGTCATCAACCATTTAAATACAAAGAAGCCGAAAACACGTGGAACCATCCAAAAACCTTCGGGGGGGGGGGGAGGACACGATCTGTTCAATTTGGCATTTAGGATTCCCAAACGGTAATTTGGGGAAATGGCTACGTGCATTTATTCTGGCAGTGTCCTGTCTCAGTGACATTACAAAATCGACTCTTATTAAACCTCGTTGCAAAAGACTTAGTAATATCCATGGTATATAAGAAAAAATTTTGACGTAAAAATCCAGTCGAGTTAGTGGATTAACCTCTCTGCAAAACAGTGCAATTTTTCACAATAACTGTCATTGTAATAGATCTAATATTCTTCCCAGGTCTAACCTTTGAGTCAAGCCTGTTGTGCCTTTCGATATACGTAAGAGCTCCCTCCTACCGTTACGTCTTGAATAAGACTTGCACTCGGGTTACGCCCGAAGTTGATCGTAGATCTGTTTTGCTGTTTACAGTTTGGCATTTCCTACCCCCCACCGACCTTCCGGGAACCTTCCAAAGTTTCTACTTTTGTTTAAAAACATTTATTTTGACCAAATTGGACAGAAATGGCCGATTTGGGTTTCAGCCAGGCAATGCTCCAGAAAAACATGTTTTTTTGGACGCAACGTCCTACCATATAATCATGAGAATCCTGCCACTTGTATGCCTGCGCCTGCTCCCGCCCTGCGCCCCGCGCCGAATACAGTAGCCCGTTAATGAATATAATACCAACACCTTTTCCAAGCACGTTTTCATCACCTACACCAAACACCCCCCGCCATTTTTTTACATTTCTTTTTAAACAATGGGTCCACACAAAGACCCCATATTTTGGTGTAAAATCTTACACTAATCACCCATCACTCCGCCTATTTTGGGGGGAAAAGGTTTTCAAAATCTTCCCCAAGACCAAATTTTATTAGAACATTTTGGCAAAGATGTCCCCCAAAGACCCCATTTTTTTTGAAATGTTTTGAAATTTTTGTCACTCGGAAAAACCCCTATTTTGGGGTAATATTTGCTGCCTCTCACCCAAAGACAACCATTATTTTTTCAGTCCTCTCTTCCGAACTGAGGAGGACTCAGTCATCACTCACCGCTTTTTTTTGTCACCGAATGCCCCTGGGTTGGAAGCGCGAGCCCTACACCCAAAATCCATTTCATAGGTGTGCCCCCCCCCCCCTCACCCGGGGTACAGCCCATATTTGAAAACGGGTACCACGTTGTTTAGTCCGACACGCAATCCGCAGTTCCGAAAACGTCGCTAGTCCGAAACAGACGAGGCGTCCGCTAGTCCGAACACAGGAAATTTCCTATCTTTAGGGGGTGCGTCAGTCCGAAAACCATTTGGGTTTCGCTAGTCCGAAAAAAAAGGTTCGCTAGGTCCGAATATTAAAACATGTCATCAGTCCGAACATGCGCTAGTCCGAATTTAAATATTAAAAGACTGCGCTAGTCTCAATTATATTCGGAACTGGCGCATTGTTTTTATTTCACAGCAGGAAAAAACACTTCGTTAGAAGTCGTTCCGAAATTAGAAAATGGGTGCTTTAGTCCGAATTCTGAAAAACCTTCGCTAGTCCGAAAATGGTTCTTCGGACTAACGAAGTTTTTAATAACAGGTTTTAATAAACCCTGCTCTAGGTCCCCTGAATCTGAAAAGCACTGCGTTAGTCCGACTTTGAAAAAAACACTGCGCTAGTCTCCCCGAATCTGGAAAACACTACTGCGCTAGTACGAATCTGGAAAACACTGCGGCTAGTCCGAATCTGAAAAACCTGCGCTATCCGAATCTGAAAAACACTCCGCTAGTCCGAATTTGAAAACCAAGTCGTCAGTCCGAATCTTAAAAACACTTCGCTAGTCCCGACTGCTGAAAAACACTGCGCTTAGTCCGAATCCTAAAAACAACTGCGCTAGTCCGATATTTTCGTACTAGCGCAATGTTTTTCAAATTCGACTAAACGCAGGTTTTCAGATTCGTTTAGCCAGTGATTTTAGGATTTGAGTATATGTGCTGGTAATTTTACAATATTCAAACTTAAATGGTTGGAATTTAACATATATGCAGACAATGATATAATATCGAAATCTTTTTTGTAACTACTTTTATCATTTTGAAGTGGTGCAGATTCAATTGATTTAATTAACCACGAGAGACCTATTCGTATAGATGTATACGTATAACGTATAAATAAAAGAATGGTTAAATTGAACACAAAGAAAGGCATAATGCCACTGCGCCTCTCAAATCAGGTTTGGGTGTACAAAAGTAAAAAAAAGAATGTTTGGCTAAATATCACACAAAACGATCATAAATTGCGGTGTGGGTTTGTTTACAGTTAGAAAACCTTTGGCTTACTCCTTTTACCAAAACAAAGCCCCAATCCTTTTTGGTGTGTATTATCGTCCTCCTGAAGACAATCACTTTCTTACTCATATTGAAGCAATCCGTTTCTCAAAATAAGTTCCGATTGCGATATTATCTTAATGGGTGATGTCAATATTGACTTTTAAAAAGCTTACTTTTTAAGGACTATTTTGCGCACTTTAAATTTAATTGTGTCTCGACAACTAATCACCACGTGTTACTGATACAGCATCTACTTGCATTGATCATATTCTCACTAATGTAATAATCCTAGGACGATTTGTCATCAGGTACACTCAATACTTGGTCTTAGCGACCACCTTTGCGGTTATACCTGTACAGCAAGTTGGTCAGAGGTCCAAGTAGGTCACCATCGAGTTATAAATGTCAGGTCCACTAAGAATTACAGTGCAGAAACTCTTGTCAAAATTTTCTTCTATAATTGTTACTTTATCTATGAAAGTAACCAATGTTAATCATGCATGGGATCTGTTTTTCCAAACGGCATTTTTGAAGACTCTTGATGAATGGCACCATTTTAAGGAACTGTCACCCCTGAGTTTCCGAGTATCTTTTTTTGGGTTTGTAACTTTGCAAATATTGATTATTGTACTGTAAAAGTATACATTGCTAGAAAGTAAATTAGACTATTAAACCCGAATGGTGCATTAAATAATGTAAAACTAAACTTTCCCGTATTTTGAGAGAACTACTAAAAAAACGTGATTTTTCCCCAAAATTTTTAAGATTTTTATTTTTTGCTTTTTTTAAGTTTTTTATTTTTTTCTTAATGTTTTATTTTTTATTAAAAAAGACGAATTTGTCTAGGAATGGTTTTCCTCTTTTTAAAATAGAGCCTACTTTTCGAAATATAGGAAAAATTTCAAAAAAACGTGATTTTTTTTTTTTCTTTCTTTTCCAAAATTGTGAAGTACATATTGGATAATATCCTTTAGTTAGAAATCGAAAATGAAAAATTGAGAAAGCCGTCCCTAGAGAGGACCGATTGCGACGTGGGAAAGTTAAACCTTGCCTTTTCGGTATTTTTTTGATTATCTTGTCTGAAAATTTGGCCAATTTTTGCGAAAATTAACATTTAATAAAATCCGTGTTTGTTTAGTAAAAAAGTGACTTTTCCGCCATTTTCCAAGCTATCTCTTTCTCGAATAAAACTTATCTTTGACTTCAAAAAAATTGAAGTATGTTTGTGGATGAAATACACCTTTATTGCAATGATGAATCAAACATCTTTTCTCTCTATCTCCAGAAATAGACATTGAATTTCATCTGGTCTTAATTACGTACCGGCTTTGTTTACATTTTCAAATATTATTTTTCGTTTTTCCAATATGCGTTCGCGCAAAGTAACATTAACACGCGCACGGCTTCATTAACGCAGCAAAAAAAAAAAATAACTGCGGAGACGCGATGCTGCCCCTTGCGCCTTTGACGCTGAAATGTGATAAATTCCCCGCCGTTAAGACCATGTTGGTTTTTTGTGACTTAAAATGTCAAAATACTGTTTTAAATCGTCAAAAATAACAGACTGTCCCAAAAAAAACTATACAATCAAAGATTGATTTTTTTGGCCAAATATTTAGTTTCATCTCACTGGATTTTATGATTCTTTTAGGATGTTCCAGCTTTCATGAGACTTTTAGTTGGTGTAATTTTGGGGGTCTGGTTCAAAGGAGTTATGGCTTAATTATCTGAGACAGTGAAAAAACCTTTTTGGGGGGCGCCATTTTCGGCTATCCTGATATCACCAAAGTTCCCATTGAAAATCACCTTCAAGAGACATTCTTTATTGAAACTAAAATAAAAAGTGAGGTATAAAGTGCTGTTTCTTGTGATATAACAGAATTTATAACTTTTGTCTGTCGCAGAAATTGCTAAATTGCTAGTAGCATTGGGAAATTAATTCCCAAACAGTCTTGTTGCTCAGCTTTACTCCTGGTTTCAGCAGACGGTAAACTATAACAACAACCCTTGTTTGAAAGTGACTGAGACCGTGGTGAAACCAACCATCCTTTCCTTTATTCGCTTGGTTAACACTGTTTTCTTCATCATATTCCTCCCCTGGGCATCTTGGAGACGTGGGGATAGGGGAAGGGTAAATTTGTCCCTCCACATTAGCGCGTTGTCCCACTTTTGGATCCCTCAACAGACTTGAAGACTGTTTAATTAGTTTCAGCATCCAAATTCCCCCAATTCCTTAAATTTCCATGATCTTGTCCCCCCTGAGAGTGAGGAGTCCCTCCATTTCACATTCACCCCACAACATAATAATTTCTGGTGCTTTTCACTTCCACTGAAAAATAATAGATTGATATTCAATCATGATAACACATTCACTTTGATCTGTACAATATTCTTTTCTTTTTTTTGAAAAAAGGTAAAAAATTCCCTCCAAGATGGCAAAGTTTGCTTTAGTATTATTACCTTTAGTTTCTTGAAACCTTCAGGTGCAACTGGGCCCAGTGGATTTTATATTCTTGGTTCCAAACTGCCCAATAGCTCTGATTAGGGTCCATCAAATGGATGGAAAAAAAGCGAGGATTTAGCTTTAGTATCTTGTCTAACAAATAAAGTCAAAAGATCTGGCAAAAATGCACATTTTTATTTTTTTTATAATTTTTAGTTTTATTGGTATCAGTTTTATATTTGGTACAGTCCTGTGTACACAGGACAGGAATTGTCTGTAAGTGGAATAACCGTGGGTTGGTAATGATAGAACACATGTTCATGTTTAAATGGTGCAAAAAATCCGAAATTGTATAGAAACAAAAACCGAACCTTGACCTGCCCTTAAACAAATTAATTGAAGGTCCAGAACAGAACCTTGGATGTGATAGCAAGATTTTGATAATATATGACAAGGGACCAACCTTTGTGTAATTTCAAGAAAGACCGCCCTAAAGCTGATCTTCATAAAGGTACTGTTAAAATGCGAAATCAAATCAAAAGGATTTTTTTTAAAATTTGAAACCTTTGAGAATTTTGAAACTTGTCAAGTTAAATTGATGAACATAAAACGCAATCCCAAAAAAACAATAAAAACCCTTGGCTACAGTTCCATAACCAAAGAGCAGTGAAATGTCGTTCTGGACATTAATGGTGAGACTTGTTTTGAATTCTACCAATGTTGTTGATTACATCAACACCTTTTTATAACTACGTTGGCTAGTAAACCTTGGTCAAAAACTACCTCCCACCCAAAATGAATTTGGCACTGACCACAAACATTTCAGCAGTTTTATTCTGTAAGGGTGTCACGGGTGGTAACTTTCAAACTTCTCCTGTTACTCTGATTTGTTTACTACGGCTGAATTGTGTAAATTGCCATGCCTAATAAAAGTAGTGGCTTGGACAGCATTCCGCATTTCTCAGGATGGGGGCTTCTTGTTTTGAAAGACCCTATTACTTCATAATTAATTTTAATCCATTAACACCAAGGAGTACCTGATGACCCTGAAGTGGGTGCCCGTGTCCAGCCCGTTTTTAAAAGATAGTAGAGATCCTAAGTGGGAAATTATATACTCTGTCCAGCTAAACTTGAGGAACAAACGCGGGGGCGTATTCATTTTACCGACTTTCAGCGCGTGCGTAGTCGAATCACAAGCGCACGGCAACTGAAAGGCGGCACTGTGATGGCGCGCGCGTTGCCACTTCATACTACAGGCCGGACAAAGTATAGGTCAGTATGTTTCAACGTTGTGAATTTTTTTTAAAAAAAATTCCTTGAAAAGTTGATTACACAATCAACTGACCATTACTTTAACCATCATCAACTTCTTTATTTATGTCTCCCCAATCTGGTTTTTAGAGGGTATTTCTCTCTATAACGCCTCATCCATCTTTAAACCGATCATGTGCGTAACACAGATAGCTCAGGGAAATTACACGTGTGTGGTGATGTTGGATCTACCAAACAGCCTTTGACAACGTAAAATGACGATATCTATAATGCCATAAACTCCGTTGCAATGGGCATTAAATAGATAAGATTGGTTTAGGTCTTACCTGAGTGATAGACCCGCATTTGTCTTTGGTGAATACAACCAACTCCAAGCCCATGACATAGGTGTGCCTCAAGGCAGTGTTTTGGGCCACTTTTATTCTCTGCTATGTCCACATGATATGCCATCCAGTGTTGACGGTAAGCTTTTTTCTCTATGCAGACGATAGCGCGTTGATTGGTTATGTTCAAAGATCCCAAGGAATTGCTTTAAGCTCATCAATGGAGCTAGAAGTCGTGTCATCAGTGGCTCATCGACAACAAGCTGTCAATTTGCACATGGGTAAGCCGAGGCCATTCTTTCCGGATCATACAGGAATTGAAGAAGCAAAAATGAATTTAATGTTACGTGCAATAATGAACCCCGGATAATGAACCATTAAATCTGCAAAACTGTCAATATTTTTGGGATCACCTTGGACCAGGCCTATCGGGGGAATCAATTGCTAATATAATTAAAAAAACCGGGGGCAATATCGCAAAATTTTAGTTTCACAAAACAATCAACCAGCCTGATTCAGTGTTCACAATTGATTATTATTTGTTGTTTCTTCCATGGTGTTTCAGGCAGGTCTTTCTAAAACTCCGAATAAACTACAGGTCATGCAAAATACGATCAGTTAGATTTGAACTTTGGTCTTGAATCAAGAACACCTGTTGGCCAGAGATTAACTTGACCAATTAAGGGCCTTACACTTGAAACTCAACATTTCTTCGAAAATTATAATACATCTTCGCCAAGCCAATCCGAGTGATCTTTTTTATAAAAGTATCAGAAGCCAACGTTTATAACACCAGGGATGCCACTTTGAATTTTGTTTCCTAGGGTTTCATGGGCAATTTGCAGCACAAAATTTTAATTCCTGCATCAAGGCATGGATTCTCCTTCCGGGCACTAGTCATATCACATCGATCAACGTGTGACGCCCACTTCCAAAAAAAAGTAAAATCTCACTCTTGCATGCAAAACAAAGATTGAGAGAACGGTATGAGGCATTATTCCTTGAAATGCCTAGTGGTGGGTATCTTTTTGCCTGGTTTTCTGATGTCCTTTTGAAGACCCCCAATGGAACATAGAAAAAAAAAAAAAAAAATAATGAATGTAATGAATGTACCATCCTGAAGAAAATGACTGATGGTGGTTAATAAATTTCTTTCCTTAAACATGGCCCTCCTTGTACCGTAGTTTGATCATTTGCAAATTTTTGGGAATCGTTTTCTATTTTTTTTCATAGGGAGGTTGGAGTTTTGAAATAAAGACTACATAAAAAGTCCTTTTAGTTTGGGATAGGAATTTATAATCATTAATGTGAATATTTTGTGTCATGGGAATGAAACCACCTCCAATAATTCCACTGTTGTAGAGAACTGCCAAAAGGGTATGGCTCTATGAGCACTCGAATAACTACTTCGTAACCATTTGTTGAAGACAAAATTTTTTTTGTACGAAATCGGTGCACTTTAAGGATAAGAATGGGATAGAAGGTAAAATAAGATTTCTTTTCCTTATTTCCTTTCCCACATATTAGACACTAGCAATCGCCAAAAATGTACCTTCTTCTGAACAAGATTTCTAGGTAGACAGACATCGGTTAATAATTCTTTTTGTTTCATTGCATGATGAGCCAAACTTTGCGTGAATATTGTTTAGGGTGCCTTTTTCTTTCTTTTTCTCTCCTTTTTGGCAACCCAAAAGGCACACTAGATATGTTTTTTGTTTAAAACTGATATATAACATCGCTCATCTCATCTCACTATATTTCTGAGATTGGCGATATAAAATAACGACATAATGAGGTAAGCTTTTCAATGTAAGCTTTTTACACCCCGATTGCAAATCGGCTTGTTGTTCTGTTTTACACAGTCGTCGTCAATCGTCCGTGTCGTCGTCGTCGTCTTCTTCTTCTTCTGCTTCTTATTTGGTGCAATCTTCTTCTGCTTCTAGCTCAGCAATGGCCTGGTCCAATGTGGACCATATGTAATAAAATAAAAAACCAAATGACCCAATGATTGAGCCATATCTGCCATATGACAATTTGACCCAATCTGACCTTTGAAACCTGGCCACAGGGGTCCAAAATTGGCCATTTTCTACGGATGAAGCCCGATTTAACCAAAATGTGTCATAGGAACCTGACCCATGCCTCATATAGGGTTTCAGGATAAAGGGGGGGGGTCAAATGTCATTAAAAGGGGCTCTATCATATCCGGTCTGCAAGCTAAACATTTAATTTAAAATTGGCAAAAATACTTCTGTAGTACAGATTAATCCGATTTCAAACCAAATGGTGTGCATAGGAACCACTGACTATGCCGCATATAAGGGTGGTTTCAGGATTAAAGGAGTCCAATGGTCATAAGTGGTCACTTCCGGTCAAAAAACAAAATACTTCCAAAATAATTCAAAAATTTGTATCTTCTAGCCAATGGTTCAACATACGTGTTGGCGTGACACGCATTTTAATGCATTAATGGGAGTTAACCACCACCCGGTAATTACCCCACCGCGATGCATGGAAGGTATTTGTATTAAATATTTTTATTAGGTCATTTAGACGTCATTTCCGGATTTAGGCTAAATTAACTTCAAGAATGTTGTTATTCCAGAACTAAGCAGAGTTAGAATTTTTTTATTTGCACTGGCACAATTGCCATTTTCCCGGTGTCCAGGAGGTTTTTTTTTATAGCGGGGGTCAAGGTCACTAAAGGGGTCAAATGGTCAATTTTGGCCAAAAAAGTTTAACCATATACCAAATTGGCTAGCTTTGCCTATAATGCAGAGGTAGGCAAGGTTACAATGACCCAGGCAGATGAAGCAGCTTGGGACCCTTCACAGAAAGCTTGCGTCGGCACGGGGTCAACGGTTCCAGGGTCATAAATTGACCATCCGCTGTGTACAAGTGGCCTATGGGCCACAGAGCATAGTTTGTTCTGTATTCCATTGTGGTACTTTTAAAGAGACACTGGCACATTTGAAAAACTAGTGCGCCCTCAGATTTTTCAAAATCGATATTTTTGCATAGTTTGTACAGCTTTTATAACAAAAGCCCTCACTCACCCTAAATGATTAAGACCATCAGCTTCCTTATGGGTACCCAGAAGGATTTTTATAAATTTAAACGTAACGTCGCCAGCGACTTAATCCAGCAAATACGACAAAATGGCTTTTAACATACAAAAAAAGAACAACAACCTTAGAACACACACTCCGTATGCTGTTTCTCCACAGCTCATGCACACTGTTTGAACCGGTCTTAATAATAACCTTTGGGTGGTTTTAGAATATCAGGAGATACGAGTCAAAATATTCATGTAATATACACACATTTAAAGTTTATGGAAACTTAAAGTTGGCCTACAAATTAACCTGGATGTCTTATTCCTCATATCAATGGTTCCCTATTCTGTTTTGGGGTATGTATGTTTGATGTGTAAAATATATCTCTGTTCTTCCAATGGCCTAGACTAAATCATTTGAGAGCAAAATTGAAGAAATTTCATTATATGTGAAAATGTGCCAGTGCCGCTTTAACAGAGATGTATTTCTTTCTGTGGTGTTTAAATCAGGAACACTGCCGACATTTGAAATGTATAAATAGAGGTAATTTATACGTTTGAATGAGTAAATTAAAAATACTGCAAACCTTTTTTACATAATAATGACACCACCACCCAATAAAAAACAACACCACCACAAACAACAATAGCAAAACAAACGATGTATAGGTAAAGCCAAGCGACCTGAGTCTAGTTCCCTTTTGAAGACAGGTAAGAGGTTGAATGAGAAGTGGCGTAGCCAGCTGGGTGGGGGGGGGGGGGGGGATCGGAACCTTGCCCGCCCCCCCCCCCCTGGCTGCTCGCAAATGAAACTGCAGTTTACACGGAAGGCCTATGGACAAACTGCAAATTTACCCCTGATTTTGCCCCCGCTGGACGAGCTTGCCCCTTCTTTCCCCCTCGATTGAAAAGTCTAGCAACGCCACTGAAATTTAGGGGGGGGTGCAGGGTTAAAAATCGTATTTAGACATTCAATCCCTGATCAAACGTTTGTTAATTTAAATCCTGTACAGTGTCAAACAATGTGAATGTCTCTCTATAAATACATGTTAGTACACGATTCATTTGCATTCAACTTTTACAGTAAGTACTCTGATTAAGCTATAGCTCTGAATGACTCGATCGAATAGTTTCAAAAGCACATAAAAAGACGCTTTGCACCCAGGATTCTTCTTGTACAGGTGTAGGCCTAGTATAGAAAAATATTGTGTTACATTCACAAGGTCGCAGATCTTAAAGTCAAAAACGCACTGAACCGGAAAAGGGAGTACATATAGGATTTTTTTGGATAAAATGAAAGATAAATGTTTGAAGTCCCTCCAAAGTTTTTACAAGGTTTTACACTTACCGTTTTAAAATAATAGGCTGATTACATAAAATTGCATGATTTTTAAACCCACTTAGTTCTTATGCCAAACTTGCTCTAACTTAAAGACGGAAGTAGTTTTCAACATGCGATATTGCATTTGTACTCAGATTCAAAAATTCAAACTACATATCTGTATTTGCCAAATCCACGCTCTGGTAGAAATTGCATAATTATTCCATAAGTTATCGATTTTGTAGAAATTACCCCGTATCTTTCCATAAAAACGTAATAATGGTTTTGACTTAATGCACTAATTGTCATAAAATGTGGAACTCCTAACTGCCTACGTTCAGTTTAACCTCCTTGCGGACCAATTTTTGGTCAGAAATTTCAAATCAAGAAGTGAGTCCAAATCACCGATTCAACGCGCTGCATAGGATGCGGCAATGGTACTGATGAAAAGTTAACGGGATTAAGCCACCATTGGCATAATCGACCGATGGACCCGTCTTTGTGAGTTCGTAGCAAATGACAGAACACACAACATGACGCCAAAATCCGTGGTGACTTGTGGTCAGGTGGATGGAAATCGTTTGTTTTTTAGTTAGGGCAATAGCATATCATCGAATAAATTAATCAAGAAGCTTAATACGAGATATTTTTCTGTTAATAAATGCAATTTACATTTTTAATTTAACAATTATTTTTCAGAACATGTTCACGAATGCCTATAGCCTACACTGTAAAAAATGTTCCTAATTTTACCAGACTTTACCTTTTAAATTACGTGTTAACCCATTATTCCTAATCTCACTCTTTATTGCCTACACCTAACATAAAATTACATTTGAAGCGAAAATGTAAATAAACAGTGGCTAAAAATAATATTACACATTTGAAAAAAGTAAGTATTTATCGCTGACCGTTATTATATTTTCCGTAATATTACGTTTTTTGTAACTCCTTGTTTTTAAATGTAAAATACGAACTATGAAAATCGTTTTACCCTATAAAAGTGTTAATCACGTCGTATTAACGTCTTAAAAATGCAAAAATCTGTATTTTCCCTATTATTTTTAAATTGTTTTAAAAACTCTTTTCCTCCTTTTTGTATAATATTTAAGTTTTAATTTAAAAAAGTAGTACACACACACTTATATATTTATTTTAGCATTTCTATCAGTGAGTCCTGTAGTGTAGTGGATAGGTTTAGGACTAATCTTAAGGCCCTGGTTCGAATCTATGTTAAGTACATGTATATAAGGTTTTATTCAGATGATGATTAAGTAACGGTGATTTAACATGTTTTGTCAGTACCCATATAAAACAAAGTAGATAACTGTTTAAGTCTTTATTTCTTCACGGTTTGCCTTTGTTTAGTGCCTTTTTTTATCAACATTGTTTGCCTGAATATAACTTTTTAGCAACCACGTGGTAACGTAAATTCACGTTTGTATGATTGCCATAGCTACACGTGAAATTGGTCCTAGATTGTCATAACGTTTTAATTCTTAATATTGTTTAAACAAGTCAAAACCATCAATAACTATGAGGCTGAGATTTTACACCGTTTATTTTACGTTCCCTGTCATGGTTTCGTATTTTTACGACTCCTTATTTTACGTCTGCATGTAGTGAGTCCCGGTTGCCATGTCAAAATGCTGTTTTTTTACAGTTTATTTTTTACAGTGGTAGTTTCTATAACGTGGTTATGGCCTTGAAAAAAATCAACTTTCCGCTTGCAATTTAGGATTTATACATGTTATAACTATTTCTTTATTTTAACATTTTAGGAATCACTTTTTCCTAGTAAATAAGTACCAGTTTTTGACAAGGGACCTGGTAGACATTTTTTTCACGTTGGTATAGACATTTGTTTTCCACACTTCGTCAAAACGAAGTTTTCATGAATAATTTCCAAGATTCTAACGAAGATACACTTAAAAATGACACGTAAGTTAGAGGAAATACTGTAAAAGATGAACAATTATTGTATTTGGAAACAGGAAAATAATGGTCACAAGCCCCGCAGGTCTATAGTGCTAATTATGAGTTTTGGTCAAACTGACGCTAGTGCATTGATTTTTGCCATGCACGAGAACTAAAAATATGCAGACTTAACCCCTCTTCAATAAACGTAATTACATCAGACATATTTTTCCAAAAAAAATCATGAAATCCAATCAGTATGTTGTCTAACGAAAAGATGCCACAACCCCCATAAAGTGAAACCAATCCACCGTCGCGCGTAAACGTTCTGAGCACATCGCGTCCGCTCATTAACATGCGCACCTTGCAATGACAAATATCAATGCTGATTTTGTCCAATCATATTTCTTCCCTTAATACACGTTTATGAATCTAAATATTTTACCACAAACCGATATATTTGCATAAGGCACAAAACTCGGTTGACATTGTGGATAGGCCTAGTAATTTTTAAAGTGTTCGCAGTGCAAATGGTTTTTATCTCACTGTTTTTACAGTGAATGAATTGGCGACCTCATTTGTGAGATGATGGCGGCCCTCAGATGGAGAACCTTGATATGTACCATTTTAAAAACATCGTGGTTTAGTAGATTTTATTTTCCTATACATTCACAATTTTTTGTGGTAGTCCGCACAAATAAAGTGTGTTTAAGTGTTTTGATTGTTATTTTAGAGTATACTGTAATTATTACAGGAATTTCTTGGCATAATTGACAGTAAAGACGGTAAAATTGAGGATATTTTTAACCGTTAGAGGTGTCAGGTTAGGTTAATGACTGCCAAGCTAATCACTACATTAAAGTTGCCATTTCTCTGTTTGTTTGTTTTGTTGCTTTTATTCTTAAACTATTCCTCTTTTTAAAATGTTTCCTTTCATTATTATTAAATTTATATAAACGAATTGACGACAGGCAGTTTTAAGATAATGGGGTACACGAATTTATAGATATGTAATTTGCTTTCTTCACTTCGAAGCTCCATCACCAGGTTTCTCCCTATTTGGAGAGACCATATAACTGATGGATTTTCGGAGAAGTTTAAGTTACATAATAAAAAATAACTTTATGAGTTGCTAACACATATTTTTTTAAACGGTTTGGTACGTTAAAGCATTTTAATACCTGTAAAAATTAAGTGTTTTAGGTTTTGTAACATTTTTTAAACCTAGACGCTTTAACGAAACAACAAAAATAAAAAATACCCCACTTTTTGTTCAAAAGGTGGGTATTTTCGTAGACCACTGTCCTATAATCGCTAAAAAAAAAAGCATTGAAATTCAGCATCCGTTTTTTTTTCCCATTTTTTTAAATCCGAGCAATGGACATGTTTTAACATTAACGCCTTAACGCTTTTAAACACTAGACATTTGCCAGCCGTCGTTTAGGAAGAATAAACACCACGGTGTTTATAAGTAAACACCAGAACACCAAAGGCATTTGAGCTTAACACTATAGTGTTCACAATAAACACAAAACGGTTTTTTAGTATCTAAACACTTAGGATAATATTGTTTTAAAGCGTTAAGGCGTTTCACGTAGAAATTCACATTGCTCTGATTTAAAAATGGGAAAACAGCGCTGAATTTCAATGCCTTTTAGTGATTATAGGAGCAATGGTCCAAGAAAAGACCCACCTTTTTGACCAAAAAGTTGGTATGTTTTCATTTTATTGTTTCGTTAAACGCGTCTAGGTGTTAATAACTGTTCAAAACCTAACCTTACTTTTTACAGTGATACGTGTATGAAATAAAAAAAAAACTCTTGTAAATAACCCTTCATCCAACTAAAACACCTTTCAACTAGCACGTGCTAAACTAATCAGGCCCAAATGTATTTTACACTTTTTTTGACCACAAAGTGGTCAAACATTTTACCCCTCTTAATTAATCGGGTTCAAATATGACCCGCTGTTTGCAAATGTGCAAAGGGTTAGGAGTTAGATAACGGGCCCTCATAATGGAGAGCGGGCAAGTGGAATTTCGGTTGGGGAAATCATAATGGAGATGGATTTTAGGGCTGTAAGGGACTTCGTACTGGAAGGATGGGATTCAGGTGTAGGGACTTCATGATGGCCGACGGGATTTAGATATAAGGGACCTATAATAGATGGATTATGTATAAATCTCCATGAATATGAGGCTCCTTACACAATTCTAACTCCAAAAAAAAAAAATAACTCCACTCTCTTATACACCCTAAATCAGATTAGGCCAACGGGGAGCTCACCAAAGTCATTTGTCCAATTTTTGACACGGATTCAAATTGAATTAAATTGATCATTTTGATACCAATATTAGTTTAAAAATGGACAAACATCTTGATGGACTTCCCACTGATTATTTTTCCCTATCAAATGACTAATTGTTGTAAGTCCTGTATCTAAATCCTATCACATTTATGAGGGTCCGTTATGTGGCGACACATAGGGTACTAGTTTTCCTTAAAGGTGTACGAAAGATTTCACATTCGGTGTCCCCTAAAATTAAATAAACTTCTTTTCAGTTGCACAATTAAATTTCTATCAATATATCCCCATATGAAAGGATGGTTTATTCTTTAAAGTACAAAAATTCTATAGAGTCGTGGAGAAACTGGCGAGCATGGATTAAATAAAGACGAAAAATACACTGTCTCGAAACTTCCTCTCGCTCTATCTAGGCGTGAGATTTACCACTGGACCACTGAGGACTGTGGTTAACGTGGGATTCCGGAGTAACGAGCTCTAATGTATATCTTCAGTCTTTACTTTTCATAGTTTCAAGGCGACCGTAATTATATTATATTTAGAAGGTGGGCCTATACATGATCTGGCAGAATCCTATGACGAAGCGAAACTCAAAGCAATCACGCGAGGATCAAGTAAATGATACACCCCGAGAAAGTGACCAGACAAATATTTTATAGAGGCTCGGAGAAACTGGGGAGCATTAATTAAAGACGAAAATCACGTTCTCGTACAAAAATTGTGAAATTTTTAATTTCCTATTGAAGCATGCGAAATTCGACCTATGTTTTGTATTTGAAAATATACGCAATCAAAATTTAGCTTTAGTTTTTTCACTTTAACCCTCGTCTACCGAAGGGGGGGGGTGGTTCCACCCCCCCCCCCCTTCAGGTTTTTCCCCCGCTTGCTAAAACCCCCTTTTTTGGTGCCAATTATTAATGTCTTGTCAATTGACCATGTTTCCGCTCCTTTTAACCAAAAACAAACATCCACCGGGGTATAGGTCAGATTACATGTTAGTCCCAAAGTGATCGATAGGGGGGGGGGTGTGTGTACCACCCCCCCTCCGAGTGAGAAGTACCAACTGCCTAACACAACACATGAACATCACAGACACTTGAATTTTGGTACCAATAGATAGATATGGTCCTCCTCTTTCTTGATACCAAATAAGTACCAACATGCCGAGCATGACGTCACAATTACGTCATAAAGTTCGCATGTCAGCCAAAACTCCCATTTCCAAGACACACAACAGTGGAAGGCGAAAAATTCAATTTTTCGCCAAAAGTTAGGGAAAAAACAGAGTTTCATGCGGTTTTGACTCTACTTGATGGAAATGATAGGTTTTAGATACTGACATCATTTAGAGTATAATAGGGTGTTTGAGTCGACTAAATTGCGCCGAAATATCAAAATTTCCACCTATATTCAGTATTTTCGTACTTTCATCAAACAGAAAAATTGACGTCCGGTGACGTCATAATGGGGATGTTATACTTATTTTGGTACCAATGGGAAAAAGAAGAAAACTCAAGCTATACTTGGTACCAAAATTTTACAGGATAGGGTGTTCAGTAACGAAAAATCACAGGGGGGGGTGGTAACCACCCCCCCCCCCCCCCTTACGGGCCGTTTTGTTCTCCCCCCCCTTCGGAGTTTGTTACAAAAAATGGCTAAGCTCAGGTAGACGAGGGGGTTAATGAACATTTATGAACCAAATACAACGGTAAGAAAATTCTATTGAGGGCTGATATATATGAAACACTAATTATTGATACCTATATGGTGTTGCCTTGAAAACTTCGGTTAACCTTTACACATACGTTATGGTGGATATTTAAAACCCTAAACTCAGTTTTTTTACAAGTGGAGGTGCATCAATATAAGTCCCATAAGGAGGTCACAAGGAGTACTAAGATATTTCGTTAACAACCAGAATAGTTTGATTTCTACATATCCTAAATCCAAAGCTGTTGTGGGTGCCCTACGATACACCTAAATATCATTTCACTTCTGAGGGCCTGTTATTAATATATGACATTGACATGACCTAAATACTAAAAATATTGTCTATACATAACTTTTTCGTTGGCGTGTAATCTTAATCCCATCTCCATTATATCCAACTCCCTTATTGGGTCCCTTTTCAAAACAACATGTGGGTGCTTCATAGCTTACTCATAATAAAAGGTACCGGCATGTTTCTTAGTACATTAAATATTTTGTCTAATGTAATATATGTTTAAAATGGACAAACCAGAAGACAATGAAGTCTTCCTTTTCTTGAGCGACCCTCCTCCCTGCCCGAATGAGAAAGGAAGCCTGATCAAATTTGAAAGTTTTGCTCTCACTGTCTTCAACCGATAACGTTTTACAAAGGACACGACCGTTCGTCGCCCCCGCCACGAAAAGGCTTTTCGTTAAATGGACTTCGTTGATCTTCTGCTTGTTCATATAGAATTGGCCCTTAAATTAATAAGACGGCCGTGGGCCAGTATGAGACTCGTATTAAAGTTTAAGGCAATTTAGCAAGTGTTATGTGTATTTTCTTGCATTTAGTTGTGCAACCAAGCCCATTGGAATAAACCCTCCGGACGTGGTTCAATGACAAAATACCTGATTTACCACAAAGAAACCTGTTTTAAGCTTTTTTCATTTCAAGTTCGAGTCCCGCTGTGATGTAATTGGGCACAAAGCACTTCACCCTCGCTTTCCAACCCAGGTGCAGAATGGGGAGCTTTTTTTAGGATATATATAGTTCATTAAGCGCCGCCATAGGTATGGGTATATACCTTGGCATTTGTTTGACAGTAGACATATTCAAATGGCAGCGAAAAAAATATAAATCGCTTTGATACTTTGTGAAGGCGCTATATAATCTCCACATTTATTTGTTTTATTTAAAACTGCTGTACCTAAGTATTGGTGTTTACTAAATTTTTTTTTTTAGTGGCCAATACTTGTTTTAACGTTCACATATTGTATGTGATGGGGGGGGGGGGGGGGGCCGTGTCAGTTTTAAAATGACAAATTATAAAATGATGCAGAATCAGGATAATGTTTCAGTATGGATGTTTAGGTAAAACCATATTCTGGGCGGATCCAGAATAATAGAAAACTCATAAATCTGGTTAAGCTGACCTTATAAATACAGGGTCACAAAGCCTATTGCCAATGGGAGGGAGGGCCCGTAGCGGTATAAATGTTTTAAATTATGGCTGATTTTGCTTGACTTGAATTTGGCATTTAAGGTGGAACGTGGTCCATGCGGCAACCCCCCAACCTCCCCAAACAAATAAGGTCAAATGAAAACTCAAAGATCAAAAATGCCACAAAATAAAATAGTCATGACAACAATTTTACTAACGTAAAATTTTGGAATTATACATCTAGCATAATATTTGCTAATTTTACATAATCCAAATATACTGGTTATTCCTTTTGACTTTAAGGCAGCTCATAGACCTCACTCTAAAACAAAACTATTCATATGCAAAATTTATAACATATTTAAATTCGATACCAACAAAATATTTGACGACGAACGCCACCTTCCTTTCTCAAAAATGAACAGACCACTAGTTACTAACTCGTTTTTTATGGCAGCCATATTGGATTTCAGCAAATTGTAAGCAACTTAAGGGTTAAAACTTTTTTTATATCCCTTGTCCCACACTATATATAGTACCTAAAATTGTAAAAATACTCCTGAATAGCCGAAATGTAGCTATCTATGTGTTCCATAATTCGTATGGCGCTCTTTTGGATTATGCTAATAACTCAAACCGCACAGGACAACGTATGCAACTTTATATGTTCATAAGATACCCTCCAGAACTTGCGTCGAAAGTTTTTCATTTGCTTAAGTTTCCCCTTTCTTTACCTTTGTTTTTGGGTCCTATTTTGACTGGACTAAATGTATACTTGAGCAAGTCGTTGGGGCGCCTTCTGTTCGTAATACTATCCCGGGAATGTATTATTGTTTTTATTTTAAACAAAACAGAGAAGACCCCATAATCAAATATTTTGCTTGCGCTGTTTCATCCAACCCCCGCAATCCCATATACGCAAAATACTGCCTACGTAGTCCCTATCTATTATCTTGAACAGAAAGTTGGCCATGGCCAAAAGAAGGACATTACTCCCTCAGTATTGTCTTCACCAACATTAACTATAGAGAGAGAGGGTAGAGGAGGGGAGGAGTAGCTAGCTCCACATCACAGATCATTCTTTTATGGGCTAATACTTAGGCTAGGGCAACTAGAATACCAATGAAGGGACACCTTCATCGAACCAAGCTACTGGAAAACAAGATGTGTGAAACCAGTTAACTTTATGAATTGGTGACTGGATGAGATCCAATTAATCTATTACTGAAGTCCCCAAGCGGGCTATTAAATACTTAGTGACCAATTTGATTTGGCTATTAGCCACTGTTTTGCCTACAAGTGACCACTGATAATGACTAGTTATACGACACACATTGAAACTAAGTCATGTTATGTTACTGAAGTCTCAGCATAGTAAACATAGCAAAGGCTACATTATTTCGACTCCAGAGCCCACCAGCCTTGGACAAGCCTATATGCTGGGAGAAAAGGCAACTTTGGGAGACC
>JAMKCH010048363.1:0-11233 GCA_023653785.1 Ophioderma brevispina
ATCATTTCCAGATCCAAAAGGGTATTCGGTTTCTATTTAGTAGTTCACTAGATATGCATCAGAAAAGGTTATTCCAAAATTTCAGTTGATTCTGCTGTTGGATTTTGATGTATGGGCCAAATGTTTGTAGTACGGTGCCTCATGGCCACGGTTGTAACTTCTGTCGTTTAAGGACAGCAGTAAAATGCAAAAGTGACAATTCTTGCCGGAGTCCCGAGAGTAGATCTATTTGCACGTAAGATAGGCACACGTACTATATTAGGCAAATCGGTCAGATGATATAAAAATCTCAACTTTTTTAGGTAAGCATATAGGGGATGAGGCTGTGGATCAGAAATGCCCCTAAGTTTGAAATTTTAAACCCATTATGGTATTTGATCAAAATGTAATGGTTTTGAACATCCAAATCTTGAACCAGTATCTCAAGGACAAAAAATAAAATAAAGTATGTTCTAATTATCCCAATCATTTGTGCACAAGGCTCATTTGTTTGGTTTAAAGGGGTTTATTTCTGACCATTGTATTCATGTGATACCGTAACATTATTTGTTTTTAACAGTTTCTATTGTGTACTCGTAGCAATTTAATGTAGAGGTGTGGTATCGCAATGCACTGATCGTGAGGCCTAATGTTGTTACCGTTACCACGGCTGTGGCTACACGTGTGATTTTTACGTTGTTTGCTGTGGCAATGCAGGAAGTAGTAGTAATACCTTAAAATATTGTGAAGGAATGCGCCTAAATCTACGGAGCCCTCTACGGCTGATTTTAGGTTAGTTGGAATTTCGATATTTCAGAAATAAGTGGTCAATTTGCAGTAGTATCTTTAAAGGTCAGGAAATGGCAAATAGAAATTGATTTTGTGGTTTGTGTCAAGTATACTAGGAGGACGAGGAAGAAAGAAAGCATTCAATTGGGTTGGTGATGACATCATTAGTGAAACTATGATTGAACCATCAATAGTTTCTAATGATGGCACTGGTAGTGTATTCTTTTCGGCCATGTTTTATTGGAATGGAATGTTCCGTAAATATTTGGAGTAGGAGTAGGTTTATCATCCTCATTTCCTGGACTTTAAGAGCGAATAATATATCCGGACTTGTAAAAACTAAATTAAATATTGGACGAGGCGCAGCCGAGCCCCATGTTAATTTTTATTTATTTTTGAATGGGGGGAGGTAGATTATGGAGGGCCCATAAATGATACTGAAAACCCTGTATTTCTATTCTATACCCCAAAGCAGCTTAATTTAATCAGAAATGCGATTTTCGGACCATAATGACAGACTAACCAAACAACGACCAATCAAATGACTACATTTTTTCAATATGGGCATGTATATAGGTAATAGAATAAGCTATAATTTACGAATTAGAAAAAACGTATTGGGGACACACCATTAGATTTATAGGGGTATAATATAAAAGTTTTGGGTTGTTCTTGATTGTGTTTGTTTTCGGCGACCGAAGTTTTTTCATTTTGCAATTGTAGTAAAACTTTTTTGAGATGGGCTGGCGAAATTGATTTTACTCATCAATGGGGCAGGGTTTTTTATTCTAACGAGCTAAGGGAGAATGTTTTAAGCACCTCCCATGTCCCTTATGTCTAATGGTACTTCCATTATATTGAATACATACACTGTACATCTGGGACTTCCTATAAAATAGTCCTGGTGGCTTACGATGGGTTGCTTAGGGCGACAACTTTTTCTAACTCTGTGAAATAACTTATAGACACACCGTTGTTCACTCTTAATGCAGCGATAATATTTACCCTACACAATATGGCGAGTGAGCCAAATGTGTAAAAAAGTTTGTGTCTATGGAGTGTGAACTGGCGCACTAATGATGAGATTGCGATTCTTAACAATTTGGCAAATCGACGGACCCTTTATTATCCAATATCTCAGTGACGGGGATTTTCTGGTGTCAGTGGCAATAGCCAATTGACCTTCACCTTTGATCGAAGTGGGATCGGAGGGTCCAAAAAAATTCTACTTCGGGCTATCAGAGATGTGTCCGCTTTTCCAGGTGCCATGCAAGATTTCACATAATCCGGTGTTCCGAAAAAATCGAAAGTACGAGTTTTGCCCTGAGTAAAAGGCTTCCAACAAAAATATCCCCACCTAAATGTAGAGCATGGTCCATGGAATCCAACTCACAATTTGTTCCACGCGATTTTTTATCCCTTCCGTTGGCGGCCATCGTGGTTTTCAAAATGGCTATGCCATTTTCAACATATTTTCTCTATATTTGGACTTCTGAGCAACACCGCAGCTCAAATTGATGGCAATACCAATGTTTTTTGTGTGTCAAGGAACCAAATATCACATCCGAAAGGTCGCAGATAGTTTACTTCAGGAGTCATCTTGAAGTCAAAATGGCCAACATTCTAAACAGATGTTTGCTCCCTATCTGCACTATATCATTTTTTGCCTCTCTATCTGCACTCAACCTAGGGAGGCTCAAGCTTGTGGCAAAACCCATGTTTCTGTGATGTCAGTGAATGCAAATTCTACATCCAAAACAATCACAGATTGTTTCCTCCTCTCTAGGCGGGGGCCATCTTTAATTTTCAAAATGGCCGCCATTTTAACATAACTTCACCCAAACCTGGACTCTGAGCTACATGAAAGCTCCATTGGTGCCCAATACTCATGTTTTTTTGATTTTAAGAACATATTATTGCATCCAGAGAGTCCATATGGTTTCCTTCTGACAGCCATCTTTAATTTCAAAAGGGCCACGATGTTTTACATTAACTTTTCTTGCGGCCTGGGTGTCCCGAATAATCTGAACCTATGAGCACAATGCTCAAATGCTCCTCCTTAATCAATATAGATCCTAATGCACTTAATCATGGAATCCTAGGAAAGCCATAACGCTGGTCGGGTGTTTTAATAAGTTTTTGTATATAGGTTTTCATGTTATTGCGATCCATAGTTTCCAAGTGCAAGTGGCAATATTGAAACCAATATCCTCTAATCTAGCGGCCCCGCATCCGAGATGCTTTTCACCATGTAGCGGCCAATGTCACTTCCGTCATTAATTTTTGATGATGGCAGATGGATCCTGCTGCTGTTCTCGAGCAATTTTTCACACGATAACAGGACAGCAAATGTGCTTGGCTTGGGCAACAGAAGATGAGATTGGAGGGATACTCTCCACATATCTGTGCTTTAGGCCATGTCAGCCAGGATATTTGTTTTGCACCCTCATAATAAGCCTGGTGGGAGTTGCCATTCATTTTATCCTGTAGCTCTTCATTGTCCAGGTCTCAGATCCCATCTAACAGGATACTCTCTTCACCCTTCTAAAGAACTTCAGCGTGGTTGAATTGGAGATCCATATGCCATAGGTGTGTATAGTTTATTGCCGGCATCACCCGCTTGTCCTTTGCGTGACACGAGTCTTTCCTTGCTGTCGGCCGCCAACAAAGGAACCCCCCCATGTAACTTGAAGTCCCTGACCCGCTCTTGGATTTGGTACCGTCTTTAGTGCGATGCAGATGATTGATGATTATCTTCCTCATTGATTGTCCATATATTCCGTTTTTCTTTGCATTTAGATTTAGGCCGTCTTTGTCTGCAGCATTCGCAAGTAATGTTAGTAGATCTTGGGCACCACATATCAGATCGGCTATATTCGAGCTAGATCATCTGCATAGATCAGGCTTTTGAGATGCTGCCTTGGTGGACATCTAAACGCTTGGGTTTTGATGGTTGAGTCCCTTGTCGTCCTGTGGCAAGACTTTCTGAGTATGTAATCAACCACGATTCCAAAGAGATTAGGAGCAAGAAATCTCCTTGGAATAAAGATTCCAGTAGTTGTTAGGAAATCCTTTGGTGGCCTCCCAATGGTCTGCACAAAGCTGAGGGTTATCATACATGATGCAATTGCTTTTGTTGGAACAATCTCTCTGGGACCACACCATCTTGTAAGATCGGCAGCATTACATCCTGTTAACACTGTCAAAGCCTTGGAAAAGTGCCTACAAATACAATTTAACCTTGTTCTCCTTGGAATTCTCAACGCTTCTACGATCCTTCTGAGGCAATATTTGAGGCAATGTTGATCTGCCTTTACGGAAAACCTTCTGGGTTTCGTCGAGAAGGGGAATCTATGCGAGAAACGATTCTTTTGAGCAGCATTGAATTGCAGATCTAAGAGGCCAGTGGTGACACAGTTTGAATTTCCTCTGTAGTTTGGGGGTTTGTTGGAGGTCCCATTTCTTGGTAGAGGAGTGAGAACGATGGTCTATAATAAGGCATCTGTTTGTTTCCATGTAGAGTCTTTACAAATTGTCACAGTTTGATCATGAAAAATGATTCTTTGCGTCCGAATACTACTCTGCAGGAATTTTTCGGGACCATGCGTCTTTGGTTGTTTGTTCAGTTTCTTCTTCAGGCGATCAGAAGCCTCCATAGTGAAAGGTCATGCTTGAGAGAAAGGCATCTACTCCTTGACTATCTTGTGATTGAAGGTTCACCACATCAAGGTTGTTTAGTCTGAACTGGTTTGCCACAAGTAAGAACAACTAAAATGCTGAAACCATGCTTCGAGACACTCTTCAGTTGTTTTCACCTAAAAATCACCTTGATTCTATAGGTGGGGTAGCCTTTCTTTCCGTCAGCTCTCTCGAGCTTGCCTCCCAGGCAGCCGCATGCTTGTATTTGAGATGTATGGTCTCAAGTGCTTCAGCCTTTACGTAACAACTCGTCAAAAGCACCACGGTGTAACATCATCAAGTGCAGTCGCAGTGGCACATCAAGTTTCTTCTGCTTTGCGCTTCTGGTGGATTTAGTACCCGTTCTTCTGGCTGCAACTTCAGACAAATTTTTCTCTTGCTTGTGAGGACTCTGTCATTTGAGTCAAAGGCAGTAGTCTTCTTCTTTCTTCTCGGCTAGTAGCATCTTCCAGTGCAATTTCTTTTTTGGCAAGTAGACTGCCTTGCTTATACTGTACTGTTCTAATCTTCAAGATCATCAACAAGAGTATTGAACCTGTTATGTACTTCTTGCATTATACTGCTCGCAGAGCTTTGTACCTCTCTCCCACTACCCTTGCTCTATCCATTGGTTTCCATGGATTCTGGTAGGGGGTTTGCTCTGACGGCAACTTATCCTGCTCCTGCAAGAGACACTTCTATGATAAGACTTATCAGCTTCAATCATGGTTGTAGCTCTTGGTTTATTAATGCTGTTTAATCCATGACCAGAAATAGGTCCACTGGACAAGTTCTCCTTTGGGCGCGGTATGCATGTGGTTCCACATTCCTATTGCGTGATTGTGATTTTTGCCAGTGGCAACAAGGCTAAACCGTTTCACACCAATTCCCTCACGCACACCCCACCTCTGCTGGACCAGCCTCTGCACAACACAACAGCTTGTCCCAGTCCCAGTCTAGCACATATCTATCAGGGTGCACAGAAGATTATGGGCTGGAATTGCACCGGTGGCAGTGGCAGTCCATGGTAAAATGAGAGCAGTTTCATCTGGATGTAGCACACAGACCGGTTGTTCAGGATTACCCCATCCCCAGTGAAAGGCTTCAGGAATGCGCTCCATTACCAGTTGCCAAGGCGCACATGACTTTTAGAGCCTTTAGTGAGAAAAGAAATGAAACCCCACACCATGCCTCCTTTAAGCTTGATTTTTCGTATTCTCCAGGCGGAGGCTGAATACGTGCATAGTCCTGGATATTCTCCTGTAGTAGAGGCTCGCAATGCGGTGTTCTTGCATCAGATGAATCATATATATCCCGTTGTGCTTCATTACCATTTTCTTCTTCTTGCTGTTGTTTGATAGTTCCTGGACGTTGTATGTGGCTGATGATGCAAGCATACATGTCCCATGCATCTTTTTAAATATCAGGGTTGGACTTCCATAGGGCCGTTTAGGACCAACCATCATCTGAATTGGTACAGAGACCTAATGTTGACTGTCATGAAGCACAGACTTTAAATCCGAGGATTTAACCATGGTGCTACATTTTGAACCATTCAGCTTGTCAATTAGCTAAATAGCTGGGATTTGCCAGGTCTCCAGCACCCTTTTGTGGGGATGGTCCCTTAGGCCTTTTTCTTTCTTTCACCTTGACACTCTGCCACACATCAATATCAAATAAATCTCCAAACATTTCATTTGCCACACGACCTTAATGCTTTTAATGTTTTCTCTCTGGTAAGTAGTACAGATATTGTGCGAATTATATATAAAACACTTGGGGACCATTTTGGAATTCAAGATGCCAGCTGAAAGGGAACATCTACGACTAGTCTGACATTAATATATGTGTTTCACACATCATTATGCGATTTCCTTCCTTCGCGTTTGTGATTGGTTGTGAGCCGGTCATAAACAACTTTTAATGCCCTGCAGTACCTCGATTTCGATTTCTGATGACTTTTGGGGTGGCATGTAGAAAGAGGTAAACCGTGTGTACAATGAGCATTGCTGCTATTATCGGCTATTATTAGCCTCACAATAATATTGAGTCCAATAACTTGACTATAGTAAAAAAATGTTTTTTCGGGAATATGTGTTGAATAAAACAGAAAACATGCTTTCAAATATTTAAATACACAGGTTAGTATCACTTTCGAATGCACAACCTAGCACCCCTATTCCGTATGGACCATAACAAAGGGCAATCCAATTTGATTACATCGATCGTGCTGTTTTTTTTTCTCAAGTGGTAATAAGATGAAAACATGACATGAAAAGAGTGGCTTTGCAGCTGATTTTGGATGATTTAAGGGTACAAACAAGCAAAATCAGATGTGTGAACGGGGTTCATTCATGGTTTTCATGATTCACGCTGTTTTTGGCCCGAGGGCAGCCGGCGCCGGGCTTCGCGAAGCACACAAACATGTTATTTGCCATCCGGAACCATGTGATTATTGCCACCACATGGAGCCTTTTATGTTGCTTAGAAATCCAGATATTGGCGAAGTATATAAGAATGTTGCCACCGTAAGAAACAATCTTGCCTTTTCGGATTGTTAATTATTGTGTTCCTGACAAATCACAAAACATGGGTATTGCCGCCAACTTGAACCTGGCCTTCAGAATTGGCTCAGAGTCCCAGATGAGGCAAAATATGGTTTGAAAATTGAGGACCATTTTGAAATTCAAGAATGTGTCCGCCTTAGGAAACAATCTAATCTGCGACTTTCTGAATGTGATATTTTGTGTTCCTTGACACTAACAAACATTGGTATTATCACCAATTTTAACCTTCGAATGTGTGCTCCTAAACTTACGCCATATAGATTTACCGCCCTCATTTTTGCAAAAATGGCAGCCATTTTTGAAATCCACATGTCGGCCAAACGTAAGGGATAAAAAATTTCTAACATTTTGATTTGGTTCCCGGTACCATTATCTAACAATTTTTAATAGCAAAAATTCCAATTGGCAAAAAAATGCCAACATGACACAAACCTGGTCCCATACCTCTAACATTTGCCTGTTACTATCCACATACTTTGATGGGGATGTTCACCCAAACTTGAGTCATAGGTTCAACATAGGATCCCACATTTGGTTGACATGAGGTAAAAAATCACATACCAGGGTCAAAGACCAATGTGAAGTCAAGTGGTAAGATAGGCTGAAAATGTAAACTTAACCTCAATTGAGAAAGTTTGAAGTTCAATTGGAACCAAACTGGTTTATCGATATTAACCGGGAAAATCTCATTTGTTAACAGGTCAAAAGGTCATGTACACATGATGCCTACCATTTCACAAACCAAGACGGTAGGCGACCTAAACAAACACTGTGTCAATCGCGGGCATTTTTGTGCAGTTTTCCAACAACAATTTCTACCAGAAAAGGGGCACCCTTAAGTTTCTGGTTTTATGGATAGAGGCCGTTGGTCTGACTTTTCCCCCCCCCCCCTCCCGGACTTTCCTTGCACCAAGTGCTCTTCCATCAATCTTTGTTTATATTAGGGTTGGGCAAATCACCAACAATGTTTTGAAACTAGTGGTTTCTATGGCCACATTTGCTGTAGAATCCAAAAAATGACCTTTATTTTACAGATAACGATGAATTCTGACGTCGCCTACATTACGAAACTTCAAATGGCCGCCAAAATGACGTTTTTTTTTTCGACTCATTACCTACTTTTTGGGTTAATACCCAACTTTTAAGATGTCTATATAATTCGTTTATGGGGTCAAGAAACTCAAACTGACTTTTAAAATGGTTTAACCCTACCTAAAAGGAGTTAATTGTGTAATTTTGATCATTTTCCCATAAATTTTTAAAAGTAATTATCACCCTGCTTTTGCTCAATTATGACTATTATGTTGTCTTTTCAACCATTTACTGGTAGTATTTTTGTTTTTATCCCCTGGCTTGAAAAGAGTCGAGGGATTTACAAAGTGCGCATGTCCAGATGTTTGTTTCACGTCCGATTTAAACAGACGTGGGGTTTAAGGTGTAAAATGTGTTCCTTCATATGTCACGAATCTTCCAAACAGCCAATCGACCAAAAGTCACATTCGCGATATCGGCGATTGAAGTTTCCGAGAATTCTGAACGTGCATCCTACCTAACTTTGAAACATTAAAGTAAAAGATTTTCTGTGGACATTGTGGACATTGAACGTTCTTCATTTTGAGCACGCCTTTCCATTCAAGTATCCTTTGTTTCCCTTGTCAAATTTAATTACCAATGATTTGGTTCTGTGTGTGCAAAAACTAAAAATCGGTCCTCCTGTTTCGTTCTATGTCAAAGGATACGAATGCACCTTGGGCTTTTGGCGTACTCAAAAAGATTCTATCGACGCCTCAGGAATGTATTCAAACATGTTGAAATGATTTTGCCTGCGGAGGGCGCTAGAATGACTATGCTTTGTACGTTTTTCTAAGGTGTCCATGGTCTCTTCAGGCAAAATAATGTGCCACTGATAATAAAAGAGGAATGATGAGGTTCTAACCATTTTTAATTTTGTATTAAATTGATTTAATCAAATATTTAATACTCAATGTAAAATAATAATACATCAAGCTTTAATATACAGTTTAATTTGAATGGAAAAACATGTAAAGATGGATTGTACGGGGGTTTTTGGTTGGTAAGAATTGGCTGCCCCATAATTTTCTCTTGTAACATTTATAAGCATTTTTTTCTGGTAAACATTAGTACTTAATCGTATGATTGAAAATTCATAATAACGTATGTCCATAATGTTGGATTTCTTCCTCGAAAAAAAATTCGATTACAAGCTCCAGGTTGTAGTCGTTTTATACGCCTGGTAAAATGGACATAAAATTACAGTATTTTGGCTGTAATTTCCAAATATTAGCGTCAGCCCACAGTGTAATTACACTAATGGTATCCAAAGCGTATGTCTAGAGTTTGAAACCCCTGGGTTTTGTAAATTATTGGACATAATACTTTCATAAACGTTAAGTGGAAAAGTTATGATTTATCGATTATTGCTTGAAGGTGTAGATTTTGATACTTTTTGTGAGTAAAAGGAATCAAAGATCACTTAGTTTATCAAGAAGAAGTTTATCTTACTATCAGGTCATTTAATATTTGTATTAAATTTTACGAGGCGTTCGGACGAAACTCACTTTACTTCTAATGATATACACTACAACCGGTTTATAATGAATCTGTTATTTTCAGTACAATGAACTCAAAACACGCTTTAATCATATGGTTCCTTTTACATTTATAGTTATTAAATTTTCAGTAGTTTCCAACTGTCACTGACATAACTACAAGATCCATGTAGGCTTACTACTTTCAAGTAACAAAACCATAGGAAGAGTTACTATATTAGCAAGTAGTGTCAAATGACGTCTCTAAAAACTCGTAAAATAAACGACTTCGGATGTATATCAGAACAATTTGCAATGAAATTGATTATTCCCAATGGATATTATTAATTTTTTTGTCATCAAACAGATCATTGCGTATATGTGTGTTCCACCTTTGGAGTCACAGCACTCATTTAGAGTAGTTGCTCTTACTTTCTGTTGTGTGAAACTTTCTATGAGTAAAAAACTAACCATTTTGAGGTTAAGATGGCAGTTTGCCGATAAGACTTCTGACGTTTTGATTTCATTTTCAAATTGCCATATTTCTGATTATCAAAGGGGTTATATTATTGAAAATGCAGAATGAGAATTTTCTCATGTTTAACCATTTTCGTTATTGAATTGAATGAAAATAATTTCTGTATCTACTCCATAAGCGTAATTGGTTGCATTCAATTTTATTGAATAATTTCATAGTAATCTTTAAGTTACCATTAATCAGTATTTTAATTGAGATGGCTGACCTGTGATTGATAATTTGGCTACATGTACTCAAAACCAAATTACTTTAATTGCGCTTATTATTCAACACAGATAAATTTATCAAGTTAGTGAAATTATTAACCACTAAGTTTCTGGAACTTCAAATAAATCGAGGTATGGGGAAAATATAGGAAGAAAAAGAGGAAAAACGAAAATAATTTTGATTCTTTGTTTTAACAAATTGCATATATTGTATCTTAACCCGTCGTCTACCTAAGGGGGTGGGTGGTAGCGGCCCCCTTCAGGTTTTCCCCGGCTAGTTAAAGCCCCTTTTTGGTGCCAGATTATGTAATGTAATTGTCAATTGACAATATTTCGCTCCTTTTTAGCCAAAACAAATCCACCGGGGTATAGAAAGATAAAGGTTATCCAAAGAAAAGGTTAGGAATATCACCTTTTTCATGATGGGAAAATGACTAGTTTTCTCTAATAGAGCATTTAGTGCTATAATAGGTGTTTGGGTCGCTAACTTAAGAAATATCAATTTCACCCATATTCAGTTATTTTCGCACTCTCCTTCAACATATGACGTCATGTGACGTCATTATTGGGGATGTTGTACTTATTTTGGTACAAAATGGATAGAAACGCTAAGCTATCCCTGTGGTACAAATTTACAAGAATCGGACGTTCAGTAAACGGAAATCACAGGGGGTGGTAACCACCCCTCCCCTTCGGGGCGTTTTTGTTTAAAAAAATGGCTCGGGTAGGCGGGGGTTTTAATTGGCTGTAAATTAATCACGTAAGTACCTTCGGCAGAATGCTGTCAGTAAAATACTGGAAACATCTATAATATTTTTGAGTGTGGCAAAATCGACTCAGATACAGATAAACACATTGTACTCATATATACTTCGAACAGACTTTTTATAGCCCCCCCCCCCCCGTGGTTGATCAAGCGAGAATTAA
>JAMKCH010048364.1:0-10705 GCA_023653785.1 Ophioderma brevispina
AGTCATCAAGGGGTCAAATGCGTTTCACATTACAACAGTGTAATGTTTGCACAAGCTTAGAATGCTTTCTTGCCATATTTTCTGTAAATGCATGTAACATGTGATAAGTCAACATGTTATCCTCAACCAAACTGTTTTGATTAACATTGAAAGAATTATTTGACAACCAATCATAATTATATTTCTGGTTATACATTTCAGATCTCTAGAGG
Organism: Ophioderma brevispina; assembly: GCA_023653785.1. Lineage (NCBI taxonomy): Eukaryota > Metazoa > Echinodermata > Ophiuroidea > Amphilepidida > Ophiodermatidae > Ophioderma > Ophioderma brevispina. Next base: position 213 of record JAMKCH010048364.1, read on the forward strand.
AAAGATATGACCATCAGGGAACAAATTATGAATATGGACGCACATTGAAAGCATTATCCCGGGACTCTTGCCCTATCATTAAGATGAAAATTTTTACCAGCTCATATAGGATCTATCAAGGGATCGACCTTACAGCCTGGTGGATGAAATTATTATTCACATTCCCGGCACTAGTGTTAGAACTGACGGTCAAACCTATGACCCGGACCAAGATTCACATTATAGAGTTCTTTGCACTGTCAAGAGCAGACATGATAACCTTCTCAGACTCAAGTTCAGAAAATCAACAAGAGACAGAAAAGGAGGTCGCTCCTATTCGAAAATCTATCATTCTCTCTCTTCTCCCAAATCAGGAATCATAACAAGATCAAGAAGTTACAGCCACTCCTGCTAGTCCGGAGTCGAGTAGAAGTAAGGAGTAGTGACTCAAGAAGTAGTTTCTCAGGGAGTGAACATTGTCAAGACGGGCTAGGATAAGGAGAGTGACCTTGCAGATAGTAATACAGAAAATACTCAAGCTCATTGGGGATCTAAACTGACTGATTATGTTATCAAGAACCTAGCATCAAGATCAACAGGTATGTCACATCCAGGGATATTCTGCATTTATGCATCTTATACATTAACTGCAGTCAGCTGCTATGTGTAAGGGTTGTGTGTAAACACTGCTTTTCACCTAATGTAACAAAATCAATTGCACATTTGAACCGTTTGCAATGATTTTAAAGTTATTCCTATGTAATGTGTACAGAACTACATTATAGTCTAGTTGTCAAGACTTCAATGAGATTAGCAAGCGTTATTCTGTCACATTATAATCCCTCCTTGAGTCTTAACACTAAACTGAAACTTGGGTTCATACAATATTAAGACGAAGGAATGACCGATTTTTATGGTATTTTGCATGGACGTTTTACAATCACGTTAGGTTGTCTGCTAGGAAGATCTTAATCTGCCGGCTCCTGTCTTTCTACCTCTACCTCTTCTCCTCCTGCAACAAGAACTTCATTGTTAAAGGTATCTCTGATTATGACCTAATGGTTTCTGTTGCATAGAAAAGCCATCGACTGCATACCTTAATTAAAAATTTTCAGTCAAATACTTTTGACCATGTTAATGTGAGGTGAATGGTTTGTATTACACACCAAGCCATGATTACTGTACCAATATTTCTAGTAACTGTAACAACCCATGTGATGATGTGTTTTGATACTTCGGATTGGGTAGTTCCCCCTTTAATATTATAAAGTCAAAGGTCACAAATCAAGGCCTCAAAGGTCAAGTTATAATTGAAATAAAAATTGGTCTTTTATAGTTAGGGAGAAAATAAGGCGACCAGTTGCGCGTATGTAATTTGAAAACAGTGCAAAACATAGTCGCCATGAAGAATACTGTGTTGAACCCCTATGTTTGGATGTACGAAACTGTTTTTGTCGTGTTTTTTTTGTGTCGCCTGCCCTGAGGCAGGAAGACCCATAGGATCACTTTGTCCACTGTTGTTGTAGTCTGTTGTTGATGATGTCTGATTGTGAATGCTGTTGATGTCTTTTGTGAAAAAGTGTAACATTTGCATGTAATATCCACTACCTTTATGCTTTTAAACCAAACTTGGGTCACAGGTGCAACATGTATCCCCCCTTGTTGATATGTCAAAGGTCACATTCCAAAGTCAAAGGTCACCTCCAAGGTCCAAGGTCACATGCCAAGGTCAAGGTCATGTGAGGTCAAGTTGTAAAATAGGCTGAAAATGTTAAAATTGACCTCATATGAAAAGTTGAAGTCAATTGGAACAAACTTGAATCAATAGGTGCAACAGGGATCCCTCATTTGTTGATGAGTCAAAGGTCACATTGCCAGGGTCAAAGGGCCTGTGAGTCAAGTTGTAAAATAGGCTGAAATGTAAATTTGACCTCATGGATGAAAGTTTGAAGTTCAATTGGACACCCACTTGAATCAATATTTGCAACATGGTACCCTCATTTGTTTCTGAGTCAGGTCACCATATCAGGTCAAGTCATGATTGATGCCTATATTCACTACAGCGACGGCAGGCTACACAAGCGTTCCGAGTACGAGTATTTTTTTTTTGTTCCTTTTACATGTGCCTTTTAGATTATTTTCCCATACCGTGAATATGAAATAAATTTAGAGAGTACGTTTCGCTTAGTTAAATGGGGATCTTCATCATTAAATCTTTTGTTTAGCATTTTGTAATTGGGGAGAGTTTTCAAACCACCGATGCGATTTTGTTATGTTTGTTAGCTGGGGGAACAGGGGTGCATAAAATGCGGGAGCTAGGAGCGACCGCTCCGAGGAAATGGTTGAAAGTCCTGTAGTACCTAGGTGGACATGGCATTTTTGCTCCCGAGGAAAGAAAACTTTCTGCACCCCTGGGGGGAGTTCTCACATTTTGTTTGGTAGGCTTGTGATGCTCCGGGGTGATGGGTGATGCCTTCTGTGATGGGTAGAAGAAAAACAAATTTTAGCTTTTGATGGGTGCTTTATTGCGGTTAATCGTACTTGAATATTTTGTTTTTGTTTTTTTATTTTCTGTTTTTTGTCTAATCCTGCCGGTATGGGTTTCTTGGACTAGGGGTATTAGTCATCCCCTGTTGCCGGGCTGTTTGCATGTGATACGACCCCAAACAAGTGAAAGGACGGAACCGTGAAAAGGGGCCCGTTCGCCGAAACTCGGCGTAAAATCTATGTGCATTACGAGTCATGGCTGAGGGGACCAAGTTATCAAGCACGGTTGTAACTGGTATATATAAAAGGCTATTATGTAGGACATTAGAATGAGTTAGTTTACAAGTTAGGGTTACGCTTATATACAAATACTTCTACCCTAAAGGACAATTCATGAAAGACTAACCTTAAAATTAATTAAATTTTCCTTTTTAAAGGATTATAATTAAAACAAAGTTACTACATGAATAATATGTCTGTGAGTCCAAAACCTGATTCAAATAGGCCATTTTTTTACATTTTAAATCCCCTGTTATGTTCGAACAGGTCCGCCCCTACTACGCATCAAACCAACTGCAGTTCGCGCCACGCTGATGATAAATTTGACACATGCCGCATAACTTGAAGCTAATTCTTTTCCTGTATAGTCTACATACATTTGGTCACACTTTGGAATGCAAATTCTAATTTTAACCAATTCTTGCATCAAAGAAACACACAGAAACCACCATAGGCTTATGAAGTCAAAGAGTATTGTGGTCAAAGTGTACAATACCCGACAAGTCCAGATTTCTCTCATTTGCAACCAAAGTAGATCTTTATGGTCTGTCCTTATTGTAGATGACTATATGGGACCATGGTCCCTTTTTTTTGAACTATCTGTATTAATTGTCATTATAGTCTAATTATGATTAGATTCTAGTATAAAAGATGGGCTGTTTCACGAGTTTTTAAAAGTATGGCAAAGTAACAGTGTTACTGTGAAGGAGCTGGTGACGAACGGGCTTGGGCATCGTCTTCTGCAAGAGCCGGGTAAGGAGTGTTGTGGTGATGTCCTGAGTTTTGAAAGAGGCGCCTTAATATTTTACCTCATTGCAAGAACAAGAATCGTAACATGCAAAATTCTTGAGGTGAAAGTTTATCATATCATGATTTACATATTTACGTATACATATTCTAGACTTGGTCAGTATGATAGGGAAGAAATTAAAGAGCATGGTTGTGATCCTGTTTTATCTCTGTTCAGATGTCTCTGGTGATTAATGGGATTCCAATATTAGGAGGAAAACGAATGTAAGAGATTAAGATTGGTGATAATGTTGCACTTCCCTTGTAAGGGGACATCTCTTTCCTCGTCAGAAAACTGAGAATGCAGTATTTCCATCAAGTTTGATTTTAAAAATCCTGCAAATGTTATTGGGAATTGGCATTCTGAAAACTTATTCTGTGTAAAAAAATTGTGTTATATGAGGCAAGTGTCCCATTTCCTCCCCCTTCCACCTTTGTGGTCAGTTTAAATTATGAGTGAGGTCATTGCTGGATATTTATGATTTCTTTTTCTGCATCCAGCCAGATATGCACAGCATATTGTAATTTACTAGCATTGAACATCGGATAAGGAAAAATACATACTGGTTTTCAAATACAAAGGCATCCTACATCAAAAAAATAGTAAATCCAATGACATAAATAATGATCCAATTGTTATAATTTACAGAGATGCCCGTTTTCCGGTTTTTCCCGGAAATTCCAGGTTTTTAACAACCCCAAACTGTCCGTTTTTCCGTTTTTTTTTTTGTTTGTTAGTAGTTTCCAAAAACCCCGGTTTTCCGGCTCTGGTGAGCCAAAAATAATGAGTGTGATTTAACACGAGCATTTAGTGCTATATCGCTCCCTCCTGCAACTCGAAATTTACACGTATCATTGGTTTCCGACTCGATCACCATACCGTACCATTCTACAAGAAAATCTTTGACGGGTCACCGGAAGCGATCATCCTACAGGCTCTGTGTAAGGAGTTGATCAGCGATGGCGCGCGCTGATGTTTTGTTTTGCATGGTTCTGCCCGACATAATTTCGGTAGGAAAAATGGAAGTTCTTGGACGGACTGATGATTTACAAGCGATAGAATGACGATAAAGAATAACTGGAACTATTCATGGTTGGAAACTTTGAAGAGAAAGATGACAACGAGACGATTTTTTATCAGAGTACATGAGGAACTGAACCAGCTGGCGGCGTACTACTAAAAATGACGCGTCACCATGGTTTAGAAACGCCGAATTATGATCGTCTATCAAAGGATCAAATGATCACGCAAATAAAGATGTACATAAAGAACAGGAGGGCATTGAAAAATGCACAGAGTTTACAGCTGTTTTCAAGTCCCTCTTCTGTGAGTACTTTACCAGTTAACCCTCAGCTGCAAGGCTAGGTAGGCATGTAAGTCAGCCCATCATCCTGTCATGTATTGAATCAGTCTTGATTCATGACATCTGATGAACTTAACTAAGATCTGAACTGAAATTGTCACAATACGCCATTTCATGAAAAAATGACCATTCTGTTTGAATATCATGTATTTTTCAAGAATTTGTACTCCAGTTGACTATCTAGGTGATTTAAAAATGATAAAATCCAGGAGCTTCCGTGGGCGCTGGCACCTGGGCCCTACGCGGTTGGGCTCTGCCCCTGGACCCTCCCAGGGGCCTAAGGCGGGCCCCTGGACCCCGGCCAATTTTCAGGGTTTTTTCAATCAGGTGCTGGCTTCTCTGAATTAGAACTGATAGATATTTTGCAAAATCAAAATGATTAGTTTTCATGGGGTTTTTACGAAATACAGTTTTTTGGGGTTTATAGTTCATTGAAGAACTTTGTTGTTTGGGTTTCAATTTGTTAGTCATTTTTTTCTTGCATTCGCAGTACGGAAGAATATGGAAAAGGTCACTGGCACAGTCAAAAGGCAATTGTTTTTTGGTTGTGAAATGAAGCTCGCTGTTTGGGAGGGACGGGTATTTACACGTTACAGTTACCTTTAAAATAATAGTAAATGTTTGAAAAAGCACATTTGGAATAGACATTCGCTTACTTTCATTCATAACAGTATCAGGCTGCAGTGTGTTACCAATTTGAGAATATAGTATGCTTTGTTTGCTCTCTCAACTCCATATATTGATTTAATTTTGAAAACAAAATGCCGCATAGACTTTTTTAAGATCTGAAATTTCATCTTCTCCCAGGTCTAGGTTTTGAGTGGAGTATAGGTTTTACATTGTGTATACTAGCATGATTTTGTTTTTCACTGTGGAGGATTCTGGGAATTATCTCCTTATATGTCTATGTAATGGAATTTTGCTTAGTACTTTTTGTCGGCCATAAGTTCCTGCAATGATTGTGGGTAATGGTGGACACGAGTATACGCATGTTGTCTGTCCGTACCTCATTTTGCAGATTTACGATTAGCTAATACAGAAGCACCCACACTGTATATTCTCAAAATGTGGTGAGTGTTCAAGCCAAGAACCAGAAATTCTAGTTTTAATGCATTTGCTTGTTTGATTTTCTTTTTTCAACTGCAGACTATAAAAACTAAAGGGATAATCTAGTTAGGTATTATGGCCCACATCTAGGCCTAAACCAAAAGTTATCTGTGTGGCAAAATGACAACAATGACATCTTGAAGCACCTATTTTGGCTGAAGGCTCCTATGAATGCTGTGGCTTGAGTATAGTGTATTATTGAATAGGTTAGATACTGATTTCACCTGATCAATGGTCTTTTGTGTGTCTTGGGTGATATCGCCATGGAAGGACGTGCTTGTATAATAGAACGTCCACATGTACACTTGTGATCATCAATACCGGGAACATCTAATTTTCACTTGTGTGCAAGTATTTAAGGACAAAAAATACATCACATTGACATATACATTTAGGGCTCACATATGTCTAATACATGTAATTAGTTGAACCAACATATTGAAGCAATGTTACCTCAAACCTGAGATGATCCAATTTAGGTTGTTTGGTACTTTCTTAGTAAAGCTTTCTCACCCAAAGCAAAGAAACAAGCAAAAAATAGAAAGAGGACCATCCATGATATAATTCAGCCATGCACTCGACATTCACACAAAGCTTGTTTACAGCTTTCTCTCCCAGACATAATAAGGTACTCCTTTGTGGGTTGCTCTGACTGACTGCCGAACTTTTTAAGTTCAGTTAAAATGCTACTTTGTAGTGTAATGGATACCTTGAATGTTCATTCAATTGATAAGTAATTTACTTAAATTTAATAAAGTTCTCAGTGCAATTTCAATTTCATATTTGTTTTGTCATTGATCTTTGTGGTTCGAATAGGTTTTTTTTAAATGTGTGTTTGTGGTTCAGAATAGTGTTGGTTTTCTAGTGCTCTAATAGTTCTTTGGTTTTGGGGGTACATACTTAGCTGTGTGAAGGCTTGATGGGCAAATTTCCTAAAGAGTGACCCTTATGCTGTGTAGTCTTGACATGTCTTGACCTTAAAACTTGTTCAGTCATTCGACTCACAATAATCAGGCCCAGCATCAATTAAACTTCAGTTTTAGTTTGATGGGATTTCAATTTAGAGTATGTAGGAGTATTATTCTGTAGGGAAAATAGAGATATTATGAATTTCATGTCAATATGATTAATGAGGTAAAACGCCGTATATAGGGCATGGTGTTTAATGTTCCAAGTGCTAAAATGGATTGAATATTCAATAAGTGTGTGTGCCCATGTGTTTGGAGGGAGAATTAACGATATTGGGTTTAGCAAGATGATTAGAGATTTTTATTTTTCTCTTACTAAACACAGATTTTTCTAATCTAGCATTGTGTCTATAGAAATAACATTTACGTTTAGATGTGTATTATGTCCTCTTTTTTTTTTTTGTTTTTCATCTGTGCTTTTGAAAGGCAATGTGACGCGATAGACAAACTCTTCTTCAACTTTACCACACCCCCTAAATTGAGATTTTTATTATGCATGAAAGTTCATATTTTTCTCATTGCCCTGGTAAAATTTAAGCCCGTGAAATGTTTCCTTGTATGTCTTAACAAAACCGCCTGATGGGGTTGACTAATGTGGGCACAATTTTGCTAATGCAATTATTCTTCTAATATCCAATGGCTTTGGGCTGATTTAATTTCCAAATTTGTAATCCGTAGTTTTTTTGGTCATTCCCCCCCCTTGCATTTTGGATGGAGAAAACATCCATGAAAAATTGGCACTCAGGATTGGGTCACCACCTTTTAAACAATTAGTTTTAATTGGTTTGGAATATAGAGTAAATTGACCAAAGTGAGATTGATGCATTTGAAAGGTTGTATTCGAGTGCAGTGTAGTAGTGCATATCCTCGTGTTATGTTAAGATTCTAGAGGGCCATGTACCGACACCATATTTTTCCTTAAAAGCACCCATGCACTAAGCACCATCATCCGTTATTCATGGTATTAAGTCCGAAAAACACAACTTCCAGTCTGTTTTTTGTGTGCCATTTTCCGTCAGATCCCCCCCAACATATGAATGTTATGCTACCAAGGAAATGATTGTCATTGAAGAATTGCACCCAGGTATCCATTTAAGAGCTTATGTCCTTGCTATTAGATGAATATGGTATTTAGTCGGCACTCTTCCGATATCATGGGTCCGAGGATGCATGTGGCTGATTTTATCAACCTTTATTTTATTTATGGAGTTCAAGAGAGACATATCCTTGGAAAAAATATAGGCATTCTCACACATGCACGTGCACACACATTAGACCGTGCCCAGAAGGTTTAGTTAGACGAAAGAGATACCGATATCTGATACAAGGGAAATTCAGAGAAAAATATTAACTTTTGAAAATATGGAAAGTCTGCCGGAGACCGTTGTTGGTATAGCCCCAGGAGAGGGAAATGTTTATATTTTTTTTTTTTATTTCCTTTTTTTTTTTTTTTTTTGTTTGGGGGTCACTATTTGAAACTGCTCTAAATGTAATGAAATATAGCTCAAAATTATTTCTTAGGTTACCAGGAGTAAAAAAGTCCATTGGGTCAAATGTGTGTGGTGCTTCCTTTCCAAGAGATTTGGGAAAATAGGCTAAAGGTCATTTGTTTTATTCAAGAAAAGTCAACAATTGTAATACCAAGATTCTTTGTAAAAATTATTAAAAAAATATTTAATGATACTGATTCAAAATGCTTGTTTATTTTGCATAGGGTTGGTTCCTTTATAGGGAGGGGTATAATAATGTCCCCGTCCCCATAGAAGTCTACAGGGAATTTGTACCCCTCCATTATAACAAAAAGGAGATGCCGAAAGTGCAAAAGCATTTCATATTTGTGATTCAGTATATTAAACCATTTAAAAAAAAATTTTTTTACAAACAAATCGGGGTATTTGCACACGGGTGACCTTTCTGAATAAAACAAATGACCGTTAGCCTATATTCCAAATTATCGTTGGAAGGAGCACCACACGCTGGACCCAAGTGACTTTGTTATCTTGCTTATCTAAGGAATCTTTGCGCAAGTATATGAGATTTTAGAGCAGTTCAAACATTGAACCCCCAAGTAGTACCCTTACCCCTCTCCTGGGGGTACACGCAACAACGGGGCCCCGGCAGACGTTAATATTGCAAAAGTTATATTGTTTCTGAATTTTCCGTGTTCAGATATTGGTAATCCGTTCGTCTAACAACACCTTCCGGGCTGATGCTCTACATGCACACACAAATCCATTTCACCCACATACACATACGAGTGCCCATTTGACAGATCGATTAAAAGGGGGGGTGAACATCTTAGCAAATGACCTTTGACCTCCAAGTGATTCTGGTGTTAACTTCAAAGCGTAAACAATTAAACCGATCTTTATTTCTGTAATACTACTCTGCGTCACTTACACAATTTTCCTCTCCTTATACAACCCTCATCAAATGTGTTATTTAATTATTGCCTTTCAAGACAAGTTGATTTGTTGGCAATCATTTATATGCAATGGTAAGCCATTGTTTGAAAGAATGTAAGGAAAAATTGGACATCTCATTTCTCTCAAACTTGAAAGGGAGGAATTCCAAGCTAACATGTCATTAAAGGATGCAATACATATGTGAAGTCGGATTTGCTTTTCGCCATTGGGCTTTAGATTTTTGTGTTCAAATTCTTTTTTTTTTTATCATCTTCATAAGAAAGTCATAGATTTTCATTTAAGAATTAAGAATTGGGTAAAGTTAAATGTACTTCTAAAGTTAAAAAAAAAAATCATTTTGCCCAAAATGTCAGTTACGACGTTGCCACATTCACATGACAATTATAGCCATTTTTTATCTTTGTATATGATAATGTATTCTTATGGCTTCGAGTATGGCATTATACAGCTAATCTTCCCTCAAATTTAAAATGCGTAGCAGGCAAACAAAAAGAGGACACAGAGCCTCAAATTTTCAGAATTGTTTCTTTTGAGTATCTTTAATAATAACACCAAAAAAGAAAAAAGAAATACAGGAAAGTGATGGTTTGTGCGACTCGATTTGGTTGAATTTGCTGGATTGACCAGTTTATATAAAGAAGTGTGGTAAAAGACCCATATTGTCGTTTTGAATGAAATCACTTTATAGGCTACTGCATCATGATGTTCTTTTTATTTTAGGTATGGCATTCGCAGCCATTAAATAATCATATATATTGAATGGATTTGAGTTGATACAAGAATATATTGCAAGAGTTAGAAAAATATTGTACAATATACTATATAAATAGTAAAAAAAAAACCAAAAAACATAAAAAAAATATATTCAAGTATCATAACAAAAAAAAAAAAGCCATTCAATATTATTATTAAATCAATTGACTAAAACCAAATCTTCCACTGAACAGTATTGTAGTCAAACTGGCAAGTCTTAATTACACATGATTAAACACCCAGTTCCCAGCCTGACGATACAGCATGCTCAATAGAATGCCGCATACGAACAATATAAGAAGAATATTGTATTGCATCCGGGAACTTTTACCAAAAGGCTA